>JAADVR010000116.1:0-63272 GCA_023335855.1 Pythium scleroteichum
GTCGTCGTCCATAGTTGTGAGCTCGACCGCAGTGCGCGCCAGTAGGGGACCCCCCCAGTTGTTCTCGCAATGGCGGTGGGACGATACCGTCATCATCGTTGGCGGAGTTGGCGAGTGATGCTGTGCGTTCCAGTGCACGCATGGCATACTCGGTGGGGATCGTCTGTCGTACTGCCCCCTGGGGGCTTACGTACGAGACGGGTTCGGTGCCCAGATCCAAGAACAGCTTGGAGCCCGGGACCGGTTTGGCGTTACTTGTCAGGAAGCTGGATCGCAGTGCCCTGTGCGCCGCCTGAATGTCTGCCGGACTGGTTTCCTTGAACGCGATCCAGCCGCGTGCGAAGTTTCCCGGTGGACGCTGCGTGGCCTGGCCATGCGCGTAGCCGAGAATAAATTCTTTGGTCGGGATGAGTTGTGTCAGGATCTCGGACAGAGGAATTCTGACCACCTAATATGGCGACGGATTGCCACGATGCAGATGTATGCCGAGCCAGGCTCAATGATAACGTCAATGTCGTCGGCGAGCTGTACCTTACTCGCCAGGCGATAGGTCAGGACTTGGCCGCAGAGGTGTACATCATCCTTCTGAGCACGAGCTTGAGATGGTCGCCAGGCGACCGCGCGAAGAAACGCGAGAAGCGCACGTATCGGAACACGGTGAGCAGCGGGCGCTCGTCGATCTCGGAGATCAAGTCGTGGTGGATGTGCGTCAGGCGCCACAGCGGGATCCACACGATGTCGTCTACGCGCCGAAGAGCAGCCGACATCGCGTTCACGTATTGGCCTGGCCGGACGAACACGAGCTTACACTCCCACCTGGGGGAGCGTTGAGCGTCATCCGGGACGAACTCACTGGAGTCGGTAGGCAGGAGCTGTTGGGGATCCCCCTGGAGGATCACGTAGATGGGGCCGTCCCAGTCGCCCCCAAGTTCTTCCGGGCACTCGAGGCGAATCATGCGGCCGCGCGGCGCGGGGTCCAGCGACTGCGCGCGCGGCGGGTTCGACCGCAGCCTCTGAGCCAGGTAAGCGATCACGCGCGACATAAAAACCTTGGCAGCACCGGCTGCTTCTTCGCGGTCTTCTCGTTCGTGGCAGAACAGGAATGCCTGGCGTTCACTGTTCTCCACGGTTCGGAAACATCCGGTTCCCTCAGGTGGTCTACACCACATTCTGGAACCTGTCACTTTTTCCTTTATTTCCGGGGTGGTTTACGGTAATCAGGTCGTCAAAAAACCGGTTCCACCGGTATCTTCTCCCTCGTCTACTCACGTTTTGTCGCCTGCGGGCGAGCTCGCTTGAACCTGCGCGAATCTGTCGACGAACATGGAGTGGATCGACGTGGCCAAGGACCTGAACGCCGGCACGGTGGGCGGCGTGGCCGGCATCGTCGCGGGCCACCCGCTGGACACGGTCAAAGTGCGACTGCAGACGGACGCGCCGGCGCTGGCCACGCGCGGCGTCTTCCGCACGCTGCGGCTCATCGCCGTGCAGGAGGGACCGCAGGGCCTCTACAAGGGACTGCTCTCGCCCGTGCTCTCAAACGCGCCCATCAACGCCGTGGTCTTCGGCGTGCAGGGCGCCGTCTCGCGCGCGCTGCGCGAGGCCACGGGCCGCGACGCGCTCTCGGCCGGCCAGCACCTCGTGGCCGGCGCGGCCGCCGGCGCCGTGCAGACCGTCTTCGCCGCGCCCTCGGAGCACGTCAAGATCCAGCTCCAGGTGGACCACCGCCGCGCCGGCGCCGGCGAGAGCTCGATCGACTGCGCGCGCCGCATCCACCGCGCCGTGGGCCTGCGCGGGCTCTTCCGCGGCTGGGAGATGACGCTCGCGCGCGACATGCCGGCCTTCGGGCTCTACTTCTACGCCTACGAGCTCACCAAGCAGGCGCTCACGGGCGGCGACGCCGACAAGGAGACCGACCTGCGGCTGCTGCTCGCCGGCGGCGTGGCCGGGTCCACGTCCTGGTTCTTCAGCCAGCCCATGGACGTGGTCAAGTCGTGCGTGCAGAGCCAAGACCTGCGCGGCTCCAAGAGCGCGCTGCAGCTCACGCGCGAGCACATCAAGAGCGAGGGCGCGCAGTTCTTCCTCAAGGGCTTCGGCGCGACCATGCTGCGCGCGTTCCCCGTCAGCGCCGTCACCTTCCTCGTGTACGAGAAGACCATGCAGTGGATGTCGTGAGCGATAGAAACATGTAATACTTGAAACGGAATAGAACCACCCTCGGATTGCTTCGCTACGGCGACTCGTCGCTCGACGCCTTGAGCTCCGCGGGCGCGCCGCGGTGGATCTCGGACGGCGCCACGGGCTGCTCGCACATGGGGCACGTCGGGTCGGCCTCGAGGTGGGCCACGAACTGCGCGTGCAGCGCCGGGAAGGCGCACCGCGGACACTTGGACCAGTCGTCCTTGACCATGTGGTACCCCTGCGACACCACGAGTGAGTCTCCACGCCTGCGGGTCCCCTTCGACCGCAGCGCCGTACCGTCACGATGCAGTAGGGCACCCAGTTCTTGCACTTGGCGCAGTCGAGTTCGGCCTCGGGCAGCTCGCTGCCGCAGAACGGGCACGGCGTGACGGCGTCGGGTGCCTGCTCCTTGTTGGGGCGGCGCACGATGGCCTCGATCTTGCGCTTGATGTCCTTGTCCATGGCGTTGCGGTACTCGGGCTTCATGAGCGTCGTGGCGTAGTCGTAGCTGAGCGCCTTGAGCCCCGCGCGCTGGCACTCGATGACGGCCGAGATGAGGATGTTGGAGACGTGCGTGGGGAACTTGGAGATGTGCTTGGCCACGCGCACGAGCATGCGCGCCGCGGCCATGTGGTCGCCGCGCTTGACCAGCTTCTTGACGAGGATGTAGCTGTGCAGCAGCAGGAGCGACGTGCGCAGGTCCTGGTTCACGTGGATCTTGTGGCTCTCGAGCTGCCGGTGGGTCTCCACGAGCACGTCGTGGGCCACCTTGTAGTTGCCGAGCTCCTGCTCCTGGCGCGAGATGATGATGGCGGTCTTGGCCGCCTGCGCGTAGTTGCCGAGCGCCATGTAGAGCCGAAAGATGTGGTTCGGGTCCTTGGGGATGCCGTCCGTCTCGCCCATGAGGTGGTCGATCAGCGTGTGCGTGAGCATGTCGTTGCGCGCCTTGCCCACGACCTCGATGGCCTTGCCGAGCTCGGCGTCGCCACACTGCAGGAAGAGCCGCAGCGCCTTGTGGTAGTTGCCGCAGATCTGGTAGAACTCGGCCGCGCGGCTCGGAGCCTGCGTCTGCTCGTAGTGCTGCGCCACTTTGCCCGCGCGCTCCACCGAGATGCGCTCGCCCAGCTGCGCCGCGAAGGCGTCCACCTCGCCGTGGGTCATGGCCAGCGCGAACGCCTCCTCCTCCTTGTTGGCCAGCAACAAGAACTCGATCGCGCACTTGTAGTTGCCCGTCTCGGCGCAGAACTTGGCGACCACCAGCGCGCCATCGGACGACTTGGTCTCGCGCACGATCGCGAACGCCATCTCCGGGTTGTGGAGGTTCTCGAGCTGGATACGCACGACGCTGTCCATGTCGCCCGCCGCCTCGTAGGCGTCCGAGGCCGCGGCGAAGTCGCCCAGGGCCTCCTTGGCGCGCCCGTACTGCGAGTGGATCTTGGGCGTCTTGACCTTGGCCATGAGCGGCGCGGCCTTGGCGAGGTTCTTCATCTGGATGTAGATCTGCGCCGCCTTCTCGAACATCTCACCCTTCTCGTACAGCGCCGCGGCGTCGCCGTGCTGCTTCATGCCTTCGAGGATCATCGCGCACTCCTTGTAGAGCCCGACGTCGCCCACGTCGCCCACGAGGCGGATCCCGCGCCGCAGGTCGCCGAGTCGGAACGTGCAGCGCGCGACGCCCACGAGGCTCTGCTGCCGCAGCTTGTCGGCGCACGGCACGGCGTTCCCGTGCTCGTCCATGACGCCCACGGCGTGCTCGTACATCTTGAGCGCGCCCTCGAACTCGCCGCGGAACTCGAGCTGCGTGGCGTACGCGACGCTGAGCTCCGGCACGAGCTCCACGGCCAGCGAGTCGGCGAGCTTGAGCGCCTGGTCCCACTGCAGCAGGTGCGTCTGCATGTGGAGCGTGGCCATGGGGTCGCTCGAGTCGAGGAAGAGTCGCCGTGCCTCGCCGTAGTCTCCGAAGAGCATTGACACGTGGCCCGCGAGCAGGTTCTTCTCCTCGATGTTCTGGATGCGGTCGAGCCCGAGCACCATGCCCGCGTCGCCGAGCTGGCGGTAGGCGCGCTTGGCCACGCCGATGTCGAGCGTGTGCATCGCGCGGCCGGCGAGCGCGAGCCAGTAGTCGCGCAGGTCGAGGCTGCACGCGAGCTTCCACGCCGCGTCCATGCGCAGCAGACTCAGGTTCTGGCGGAACATGGCGCGCTCCGTGTCAGGCGTCGGCACGCTGCGCGCGCTCTTGCCGGCCAGTTGGTCGTGCGTGTAGGACGTGAAGGTCGTGAGCTTACCGGACGAGTGCTGGCACGTGACGACGCCGTCGCAGACGAGAATGGGCGCCACGTCGGCCGCGATGGGCGTGGTCTTGGGCGCGATGAGCACTTCGCCTTCGTTGATCTCGAGCAGCCCGAGCTGCGTCACCTCGGGCCCGTTCACGGTCACATCCGTGTAGAGGAAGAGGCAGAGCTCGGTCGGCTGCAGCGCCACGAAGACGTTCGGGTCGACCGTGTCCCAGAGGATCGACGTGGTCGTGGTGGGCACGCTCGGGATGTAGAGCGCCTCCCGCGTCGGCGCGTGGAGGATGTAGCCTCGGCGCCGAGAGTCCAGGAACACGACGCGCGTGCCGTCGCGGTTGGGCGCGATCGAGACGACGCCCACGCCGTCGTCGTGGCGGTAGGAGCAGCCGTCGAGGAACTTCCACTCGCCCAGGTAGAAGAAGTGGATCGCGCCCGTGCCGTTGGACGTCGCGTAGATGAAGAAATCCTTGGTGAGCGCGATCGCGCTGATCTCGTTGTTGCGCTCGTCGCGGCCGCCGCCCGAGGAGCTCGAGAAGACCTTGCCTTGCTCTTCCTGCAGGTCGGCGTGGCCGCTGGCGCCTGGCTCGATCAGGTGGAGGCTCGCCTTGCCGTCGCAGAGCACGCACGCGTAGTCGCGGTTGAGCTTGACGCTGGTGACGCGGCCCAGATACTGCTGCTCGTTCACGAGCGCGTCGCTCGCGCGGCCGTCGCAGCGGTAGTACCACACGCGGTTGTTCATGCCGACGGCGACGTGGCGCGGCCCGAGCGTGATGAAGGACGGCTCGATCGACACGGAGATGTGGATCGGGCTGTCGCGGCCGAGCGCGTCGACGACGCTCAGCTCTCGCAGCGAGCTCAGGTAGGCCACGTAGGTGCTATAGTAGTCGAAGATCTTGGGCATACGCGCGAGGAAGTTCTGGATGTTGCCGCTCGGCGACGCGACCGTCAGGATCTGGCCGTCCGACGTGAATCCCATCATGCTCGCCTCGTTCTCTTCGGCGTCCGTGAGCTTGACGGCGTCGCCCGTGATCTCGGCGTGGGTTGCCATGTCGATGACCTTGATGCCACTGTCTCCGCTAATGGCCGCGCGGTTGAGCGCGGACGAGTAGCAGGCCGCGTAGATGCGCTCGGTGAAGAACCGCCCGGAGAAGACCTCCTCGCCGACCTCCTGCAGAGCAGACAGAGCGTCAGCTGTGTGAGATTTTCCAGTCAGCAAGGCGTTCACGCACGTCGATCTTCGTCGAGATGACGATGACGAAGCCCTCGGAGAAGGCGATGAAGATCAGGCCGTCGCCAAACCACTCGAAGAAGACGATGGACCCGTAGTGCTACAGGGCGGACCGAGATAAGCCCGTGGACAACGAAAAAGCCAATCAATCAAATGGGACGCACCGCTTGGAACGTGAGCTCGATGGGGTTGCCCGGGTCCTTTAGGTCGAAGAGGATGATGGACCGTGTGATGCTGATCGCCACGATCTGCTCGGCGGCCTTCATCGAGTCACCGCGCTTGCGGCCGAACTTGATCTCCATGGGCACGAGGTTGACCTCGCGCATCTCGATCGTGTCTCCCTTGGCGTTGCTCACGGTGATCACCTTGTCCTCGGACCCGAGCACGAGGTTGTCCACCGAGTTCCACGCTCCGGCCGTGATGCGCTTCGAGTGCTTGCCGAGCACGGGCACGATCTTGCGTGTGGCCTTGGAATAGAGCACGAGGTTGCCCTTCTGCGTGCCGATCGCGAGCTGCGCACCGCTGGCCGACCACTTGAAGAACGACGGGTCCTTGAGGTTCGTGTCGACGTTCTGCGTCTGGCGTGAGCTCAGGCTCCAGAGCGGCACGACACTGCTGCCCTGCTGTAGTACGGCTAGCGTGCCACCCTCCGGGTCCCAGTCGAGCGCGATCACGGGCGTGGCCATGTCGAGCCCAAACTCGTCGTACTGCTCGCCCTGGCGGTCGAAGATGTGCACAAGCCCATTCTTGCCGGCCGTGGCGAGAAAGTTGCCGCCAGGCTGCCACGCGAAGACCACGCGGCCCTGGCCGTGGAACTTGGACGCGAGCTTGAAGAGCTTCTTCATCACAATGGAGGGCCCTCACGTCCAGCGCACACGAAGAGACGTGTCGCTTCAAGATCGCAGATAGAAATGGGCGCATGCAACGTTTCTATATAGATTTCCCAGACGAACCCACACGAGACGCGAGCGCCACTTCCAGCATGAGACAGTCGACGGCGATGGGGCTGCCCAGCGAAGCTCCGTGGCGACCGATCTCCACGTCCATAAACGCCCCGGGGGCGAACGAGCCTGAGATGTGAGTTAGTCAGCATAGGAGGCGATCAAAGAGACCACGAACGTACTCGGCCAGAAGTTGCTGGACGGGATGGAGCCGTCGACAAGACCGAGCGCCTTGTACGCGTCAGCAATCTATTGGCACACACAACGATGAGGTCAAGAGAACGCTAGAGATGTGTGGTGTGCACCTACGAGTTCGGAGCAAAAATAATCGGCTCCGCGGCCGGCCTCCCCTGGCCACGACCGGCGGCGGTAGTCTGTGCGACGCTGTTCGTTTGTTCGCAACACTTTGCTCACACTGAGACCGTACGGACGGCCCTTGACACGCTCGGTGAAGCGTGCGAGTAGCTCGTTGCGTACGACCTCGGCGATCAGTGGTGTGTTGAGGCGACGCACGGAGATCCGCCTTGTGTGGAACGTGGAGTAGGCATAAAGGCGAGAGGTCTAGGACAACAGAGGAACTATCAGCGACTGGAGGCTGTTGACAGACACTAGATCAGCATACGAGGGATAGCGCCGTCACGCCGTCGCCCGTCGCCTCCAGCAGCAAGAACCCCTTGCTGACGTCGTCACTCGCCCGAGGTACGACGATCGCTACGTGGTCCCATTCCGAGCCAGTCGAAGAACGCTGTAGCGAACTCACGAGCCCGCGACTCTGAAACAAGAGCAGATCTCCAACGCGGACGTAGTACTGGAGCACACGGAGATGGAGAACCTCAGTGGGACACAGCGAGTCTGGTCCAGGAAGGAGGAGCGTCTCTTGGCTGGTGGAGATCGCTACAAGACCGGGGACCACAGTCAGTGAGCAACGAGATTTCGACGTAAACGGGTTGTCCTTGATGCACCCACCACCTAGAAACGAGAGCAGTTCGACGCTGTCGCAAACACCGTCGACGAGAAGAAGGCTCCAGACGTAACGATCGAGAGCCTCTCGCCGAGTGTGGAGAAACTCGTCGTCGAGCCATCGCAGCCTAGTAGGGTCAGCCTTGCATGAATTCCTTAAAGGCAAGAAGCCATGAACCAGCCTACCACGTGATAGGAGGGAGCTCGGGCAGTCGAACTTCTCCGTACAATGCTGCAAGCGATGCGTGGAGCCGAGCAAACTGCTGGAAGCGCCGCGACACTGACCACGCTTGCTCGCCGAATTGCACGTCAACCTTGAAAACCTTTGTGTGGCGTAAAAAACAAATCTGACCACGAAGAGAGAAAGAACGCAACTCACTGCGCGAGGCCGCTCGACGACAGGGTCCACGACCTTGAAACTCGTGACGGCGGCTTCGAGCCAGGGGGCAGGCGGCCGATCGCTTTCAACTAGTCGAAGGTGGAGCGAGCGAGGCGCGCTGCTCTTTCGTTTGTACACGTTCGGCTGCCCGTACAGCGTTCAGTATGTATCTGCGAACGACCATCGGCAAAGAGGACACTTACGAGCAGTCGAGGCAGCAGCTGCAGTAGCGACCGCGACTCGAGCGCCGGAGGGATCACGTGCTCGCGCCGCCAGCCGCAGCCGCAGCCGGCTGGCAGACCGCAGCGCCCGCATGCGAGCACTACGACGGACACGTTTCCACCAGAGCCATCAGTCGTGACGCGGTCGCCTCGGGCGTCGGCCGCGAGCGTGGCGTGTACGCCGGCGACGCCGCGGGCCCTGCGCAGCGACGCCACCAGCGCACGCTTGAGCGCCGCCACGCGCGCAGACCAGAGCGCGCGCTCCTGGTGCTCGGCGCGCCCGAGCGGCACGCGAAGCGGCGTCTCTCTGTAGCTGCTCGTCAGCGCCTCGGCGTTCGAATCCGCCGGCGTGGGCTGCTCACCTGGTGTCGAGCCCCTTCAGGTCCGCCGAGACGAAGAGCGCGGCGTCTCGCAAGGCGTCCATGGCCGTCGCGCGGTCGCCGGCCAGGCACCCGAGCGCCGAGTTGCCCATGCGGGAAGGACTTGGATACAGTCCAGTCCAGTCCTCCCGTCTGATTCGAAGAGAGAGAGAGAGATGCCGCACTGCGTGCGCAAGAGATATAAGCCCACGCGAGCAGCTACTTCAACATGACGAAATGCTCTATTAGATGAAGAGCTCACTGCGAGCTACTTCCACTGCGCGCGCGTGGCTCGCGGACGCGTCGACGCCGCGTTCGTGGCCGTCGCGCCGAAGAGATTTCGACTCGAGAGCTTCTGAGAGCGCAGCGACGTGCCCGCACTGTCGCCGGGGGCCGTCGAGAGCCGTCGACTGGTGCCGCTCGCGGGCAGAGACCAGACGTCGATGTTGACGCGGTTGACGCTGCTCGCCGCGCTGCTCTTGCTGTTGAGCAGCGCCGGATCCGATTCTTTCTTGCGCAGCCGCGGCGGCGCCGTGCGAGGGCGCGTCGCGGCGGAGTTCGTCGCCGTCGGGAACGTCGTGGGCACAGAGGTACCAGCCCACGGGTCCGTGTCGATGATGGACCGGCGGACAGTGAAGGCCGAAGCCGTCTGCGGCAGCGGGAGATCGCCCGTGAAGGACCCGCGGGCACTGAAGGAGCCACTCAAGCTGGTGGAGATTCGTCGCTCGGCTGGCTGCTTCAAGGCGGCGCTGCTGGGCGACTTCGCGCTGGCGACGCGACCGCCTGGTTTGGTCAGCTTGGCGTGTTCTTGCGTTTTGGTGGTTGACGGTTTACTCGTCGACGATGCCATGGCAATGGAGGTGACGACTCCAATGCCACTGCTGAGTCGCCCAGTTGACGCGGCTACGGAAGCCGAAGGCGTGCGATTTCCGACAGACCGCGACTGCTGCGACTGACGCGAGAGCCGACTGTTGGTCGCCGAGCTGCGGATCTGTTGCTGGTACCGTGGAACTGCTTGCTTAGAGGTCACTGGAAGTGGTGTGGGGCCGACGACGTCGATACTGAGGTCCTGGTCTTCGCGGTCGCTGGATGTGGAGCTCGGCGAGAGCGTGCCCTCGATCTCGATCTCACGGCGCTTCGGTACCGAGAAGGAGTGGACACGGCGAGCACGACTGACTGCCTCATCGTCAGGGTCCATCAGATCTACGTGAGCAGACGACGAAGACGCCGCATTCTCCATCGTCCGCGGATCCAAAAAGGCAGCGATGGGCCTTGGAGCAGCCCCTCCGCTCGATGCAGTCGCTGTGGGGTGCCCTGGGGCGAGTAGATCAGTCCACCCATTGCTCTATGGTTGGGAGAGAGACAGAGAGAGACTTAGATGCAGAAGATCAGCCACCATTCCCCAGAGCAGCGTTCGCACCGGCACCATGTCACTGTAGGAGTGGTTCGGCGGGCGTTCCGGCTTGATCATCAGCGACGGATAGAGTTTCTTCTACAGATGAAATCAGGTCAGTACGCACCCTTGCGGCCAGAGGCTGTCACGTCGATGGGCTACCATCTGAGGGACCTGGTCAATCCAGGAGAGTCGTTTTGTCGACGGCAGCTTCGGTGGATTTTTCTTGGTTGTCTGCTTTGTCGTCGAAGGCGTGTTGAGATAGGTGTGCACGAGCACGATTTCATCCGTGAGCGAGTCTGCAAGCGAAGGGCTCCACTCGTAGAGCTGCTGCTCGGTGGCTCGGCTCCCGAAGAGACTTTGTAGCTGAGCCTCCAGGAGGCAGAGCTGGTCGATGTACGATTCGTGCGGCTTGATGTCCGTTCTCTTGATCAGAAGGTACTCGTAGGCCTTGTCGACGCCCCAGCAGTACTTGACCATGAGGTAGCCCATCATGAGGCTCGGACTTCGATTAATGCCGTTGAGAGAGTGCACTAGCACGCTCTCGGTCTTCTCCAGCGCGCGATCGATGAGCTGGACGATGCCCATGAACTGGCGGTTCTTGAGATCGAAGAACGGGCGTCGCAGCACCTCCTCCAGGTCGCACGTGACGTACGCAAGACCGAGCGATTGCTGGAAGAGGTTGGGGACCTGGCGAGGCACGCAGTTGACGATGTGGACGATGCCGTTGAGCTGCAGGAACTCGGCATCCTGTGCTGCGTCAATGTCTCCGAGAAAGAGTCCGTCCTTGACCTTGGACGACATGGCTCTGTGGTCTGTATCACTGGGATAGCCCCGACATAAGCCGCGCAGAAAGAACCCACCGCACAGATCAACGCAGAGTGGAGAAGTGTATCTCAATCTCGTGGGCTCGCTGTGTATTTATAGGAATGACACGATAAGCCGACGGTGCTCTGGCGAGAGCGACTCGGGTTCCACGCAGAAGCGCACGCGGACCACCGCGTCGAACCCTTCCTCCTTCTATAGGAACAGCCGCACACAGTCAGACACGTCTGAAACACCTCCGCCAAACAGCGAGCTCACCTTTGGTGCGACGTAGTTCTTGAAGAACGTGTGGATGGCGATGTCGGGGATGTCCTTGGACGACGTCAGCTTCCGGAATGTGTTCAGATGCATAGACAGCGGCTTGGTCACGTCCATGAAGAAGCAGCGGGTCGCGACGTGGCGCTTCTGTGCGAGCGCGATCCAGTCCTTGCGACTGCGCGGGTCGCGGTTCGTGCTGTCCACGACGACGCTCTTACCGGCGTCCAGAGCCGCCTCGCACGCGGCGACGCACTTGGCGGCGGTCTTGAGCTCGTCCTGGCAGACGACGTGGTAGTTGGTGAACTGCTTCGCGAGGTGGCTCTTGCCAGAGGCCGGTGGACCTACGAGCACGACCAGTTCCTGCGTCTCACTGGTCAAGGAGCTCGTCGGCGGGTCCAGTCGATCCGACGTGCCACTGGCCGTCGGCAGCGCCCGCGGGTGGAACTCGATCTCCCACATCTCTGGCCGCGTATGGACGCGCTGTGTCGAGTGCAGGAAGAGCGCCTCGGGTGTGTGGAACTGCACGCCGGCGTTGAGCGCGAACTCGTAGTCGGTGGCGGCGAAGTCTTTGTTCCTGCCGGCGATCTTGGGCCGACCGGCGGCGTCGCCGCAGTAGAGGCTGTCGCCTATGTCCGCCGTCTCGGGGTCTATCCCCAGCTCACTGAGCAGCCAGCGCCACGCGCCCGTCCGCGGCTTGCGCATCTCGTCGTCCTGGGTCGCGAAGAGCACGACCATGGGCACGTTGAGCTTGCGCACGACGGCCGTGAGCTTGCGCTGCACGTCGGCGACCGAGGTCTTGCCCTTGGCGACGCCATTCTGGTTGGAGAGGATCGCGAGCGCGTAACCTTCGCGCGCGAGCCGCTGGAGCGTCGCGGCCACGCGCTTCGCGTCGAAGAGTTTCCAGTCGTCGGCGCTCTGCGCGAAGCGCTTGCCGCTCTTGGTCACGATGAGCGTGCCGTCAAGATCGAAGGCCGCGATGCGCGCCAGCGTGGGTTGCTCGTCGGTCGCGCGGGCATCCAGCGCGTAGAGCGCACCGCCGTTGACTGTCTTCCAAGGTCGGGAGAGATCCGGCGCTGAGATCGCTTGAGCTCCCACTGTGGCATGGCATGCAGACACATCCTGCCGATGCTCCTCCTCCCGTGCGAGTGGCTGCTCGTGTTCAAGCACGCGACGACGCTTAACGGCTGGTTCGGCGGCGTCTTCCTCGCTCGGCTCTCGGGACTGCCTGCGCACACAGTCGTTTACCCACTGTGGCGTCACCACGGCAGCCTGCGGGTGGCGGCGCCGGGTTGCGTCATCCACGGCCTCGCCCACGAGCAGCGTCGCGGCCCCGTCGTCGCACTCACCCACGATGACCACGGCGCCGTGGCTCTCGAGCGTGCGACGCACCTGTAACTCCTGGCGCTGCGACAGCTTCACCAGCAGCACCGTGTCGCGTGCGAACAGCTGCCGCGAGCGGACAACGAAGGCGTCCATGACGTCTGGTGCCGCGCAGCTTCCGCGGATGCCAGCGTAGTGACGGGGCTCTGGGAAATACCGGTTTCGCCACCGGTACGTGTCATTCGCCCAGCCATCTGGGTGAGCGCAGAGCTTGACGTTGGCCCGGCTCTGGTCGCCCAGAGAGCCAGCGTGGTGGGCAGATGTCAGCCCAGCTGGCGCCGAGCCACCTGGCGCTCGGACCGCTGTCCAACCGGACACACTGGACCGACTACCAGCGGCGCCGTCCTCGTCATCAGCGGCATAGCGCGATCGATGCCGGCGCCGGAGTCTCGCTCTCGCCCCCCCGTGCCGATGGCCCTCCCGCCCACGCGCGACGACCTGGCGGCCGAACTCAAGGTCTTCATCCCCAAGGTCGGCCGCTGGAAGCACGAATCGTCATGCGGCATCTGCGGCGTCGAGTTCAGCTACCTGCGCGGCCGCCACCACTGCCGCTACTGCGGCGCCTCGGTCTGCGGCAAGCACTCGCGCAACCGCGCCGTCGTGCCGTCGTCCATGTCCACCGAAAAGCAGCGCGTCTGTGATATGTGCTACCCCAAGTGCCAGTACGGCATCCCACTCCAGCGCCGACGCGGGTACACCAGCGTCTCGGGCGGCCCGGCCAACTTTACGCTGCTCGACGTGCGCGACTCGGACGACCCGCGCTCCGCTTGCTCGGACCGAGGCCGTGCGCGCACGATCGCGCCCGGCGCCCCGCCCCCACAGTTCGCGCGAAACCAGAACCGCATCTCGCGGGACGAGAGCGGTAGCTACAGGTCCTGGAACCCACAAAAGTGGCGAGATGAACAGGCGTCGCCCGTACAGGAACCGCCACAGCCCCGCCGACGCGGCACCTCCGAGCCGCCAGAGAGAGTGGTGCCGAACAAGGCTGTGTCCACCAAGACAAAGGCACCGCCGTCGCCACCGCCGTCGCCTCCGTCGCCGCTCTCCCCACAGAGCCGTCAGTCCATCTCGCAGGGCGTTTTCCAGATGAGCCCACGCAAGCACAAACGGTTCGACTCGCCGAGCGACCGGCTCAGTAAGAAGAAGTCGTCGAAAACCCTTTCTATCCGCAAACAGTTCAGCTCGCCGCCGCCGCAGAAGAAGCCGTTCAGCATCCCGGCGCACCAGCCGCTGGACGAGTCGTTCGCCATGTCCGACTTCATGTCCTCGTTCGCGTCCGTGCGTGACACGAAAGAGCAGGACGACATCGCCATGCAGTACCTGCAGTCATTCATCAAGGCCGAGAGCTCAACCGTCCAGGAGACCAACCACGTGACCGTGTCGCACTCCAACTCGGGCCCGATGATCGGTATGACCACGGTCTTCGAGATGACGCCGGCGTCGCCCAAGGAGCTTCAGCTCTCGGGACTGACTCCACCACCTTCCGAAACGGCGCTGGCGCCGCCGCCCCGAAATAGGAAACTGAGCAATTCCTCCACGTGCACAGTCTCAGCCAGCGACAGTGAAGAACAGGACGAAGAGAAAGCGCTCTCCCCCGTCGCAAGTGACAGCGACAATGAGCGGCTCCAGTTTGCCTCTCCTGCGGCGTTGGCGGTCGAAGTCAACAAAGCCGAAAGCAGCAAGAGAGTCGAGGAGCAGCCGCGCGTCTTGGCCAAAGGAGCCAAGACCAAGCGAGCCTCGTCCGTGAGATTCTCTGACGACTGCAAGCCGTGCGAGCCCGAGCCGTCCGAAGAAGGCATCCAGTTGACGCACGAGATCATGGACCTGGAGAAGCAGATCCAACAGTGCCAGAGCGAGCTGCCGGCGCTCATGGACGAGTGGAAGCGCGTCGAGCACATGGCCACCCTGCTTCGCGCCGACGCGCGCGAGTCGCGAGAGAAAGTCCTCCAGTACCAGAAGGCGCGCGCTCTCGTGAGCCGCGCCATCCGCGTGGGCACCCAGTGTCTCAAGGACAAGGAGTACGAGGCCGCCGTGCTCGAGCTCTCGCGCGCCGCGGCCATCGAGCGCACGAACGCCAAGGTCTGGTACCTGCTCGCGGAAGGCCGCTTCAAGCTCGGACAGCTGGCCGAGGCCGAGGAGGCCTGTCGCGTGAGCGCCGAGCTCCAGCCAAGCGCCGTCGGGCTCGCGCTGCTCGGGCGCATCTTGCACGCCCGCGGTCGCCATGATGAGGCGATCCAGTGTTATTTAACAGCGTTAGGCCGCGAAGTCGAGATCTAACTACCATAAGTTATTAACTATTTTCAGACTTTTGACCTGGTTTGTCTAAATGTTGGGATCCGCTACCCGCCCGTTTGAACTGGACGGGCGGGAACTGACCTCGTGGGCGGGTCACAGAACCGAGCGGCCCACGAGCACGATGGCTAATAAGGCGCGCAGTCGCGCGCGCGTCGACTACACAGACCTGCTCTCACCCGCGGCCAAGGCGCTGCCTGCGCGCGGCGGCGAGCCCGAGGAGGACGAGTTTGTGGAGGTCAAGGCGAGTCGCAAGGCCCCCAAGAAGAAGACCAAGGCGGAGAAGCGAAGGGCTGAGGAGGAGGAGGAGGCGCCCAAGAAGAAGACCAAAGCCGAGAAGCGGAGGGCCGAGGGGCAGGAAGAAGAGGAACAGGCGCTCGTGGAGACCCAGCCTAAGAAGAAGAAGACCAAGCGAGATGACGCCAAGCAGCCCGAGCAGACTGCCGTCGTCGTGAGCAAGGCAAGGCGGTATGAGGAAGAGGTGGTCGTGCGGACCTCTTCTGGCGCCGACGACGTCGCGGCGCTGCGGAGCAAGTTTGACGCCCTGCGAGAGGTGCGAATGCCTTCCGATCTGTCTTGGTTAGCGTGCGTGAACTAACGTGCAACGTGAGTATGCAGTTCCGCGAGCTGGAGTCTGAGCGACTGTTGAAGGAAGCAAAGGACCTGGCCAAGCAAGAAAAGCGAACGTATGAGCAGCTCGTCGCGAAGCTCAAGGACGAGGTGGGGGCGCTATTGGCGCGCGCACAGCGCGTGGATGCCGACCACAAAAAGCAACTCGAGGAGATACAGGCCGAGCACAAGCTTCGCGTCGAGGCGCTGAAGCGCGAGCGAGACGACACGCTAGAGTCCAACGAGCGGCTGAGAAGACGAGTCAAGGAGCTCGAGACTGAACTCGCATCTTCTACTCGAACGACACGGTCGTCAGGGTCTCGGCAATCGATTAGTGCTGCCGACGCTGCCGCGGCAACGCGAGCTGGAGATGCGAACGTTGAGCTCAGTCAGGCGAAAAAGGTATGCGACTCTCGTTGGCGCGTGCTAATGGGCGACACGTGTCTTATCAGCCGCTGTAACTGTGCCTTGTTCAGCTGTTGGAACTGTATCGACTCGTGACAAGCACCGAGTTACGGTTAATTGAGACCATGGACGACGAAGACGACGCCGACCAGGACAACTACACTGACGTGGCGTGCGCTGTCATCGATTCGGTCTCCGGAAAGCGCTTCGTGTTCGATCTCGCGGTTCCTCATGACGCCAACGAAGAGGTCGAGTATGTGCCAAGTGACAAGCCCTCCCAAGATTTCAAGACGCCGTCGTACTTACAGGACGAACTGAGCTTCAAGCGCAGCGAGCTCACAAAATTCATGCGGACGGTTTTGGACGTCGTGATCCGCAAAAAGAAACAGACCGCAGAGACTGCGAAGAGGTAGAAAGCGGTACGCCGGTCTGAGTAGCATAGTAGTTGAGCAGGTAACATCGCATGTGTGGTCTAGTTGGAGTAAGGATGGAAGTCGCTCTATTCACTGGGTGTTGCCGTTTCTGTTTTCGATGGCGGCTCAGACTTGGAGGACTCGGCCTTGGCTGCCTCCCGATACTGTTTGTACTCGCTCTTGGTGAGCAGAGACTCTTGAATTTCCACGACCTCCGTGGTCTTCGGCTGCACGATGATCAGATAACCCTCGGCTTCGTGTTTGGTCTGCAGGAGCGAGGGGTTCTGCGCCAGTTCCTCGTTTACTTCGAGCAGCGTCCCACGAATGCAGCTGCGGATGGCGTACGAGGCTCCACTCGCGCAGCGAATGTGGCACAGGATCGTCTCGGGCAACATAAACTGGCCGCCACGCTTCTTCTTCCCGCTCACGTGGTTGTCGAGCACGTTCGGCGCGAAGACGATCGCCGTGATCTCCTCGCGCATGACGGGATGAGTTGGCGCCACGCCAACGACGCACAGGCGGTTCGAGTGCATGTGAACGTATTGATCCTCGCTGGACTTGCCCATGACGTCGCACGCGAACAGTTCGGTGTAGTAGCGCTCAATCTGATTCATATACAGCACGTTCGTGAAATCAGCCGCTACAAGAGAGTTAAGTCCTCGCATAGTTTGCCGACGCACCATCGTGCCACGCCGCGCGACCTTGTCGCCGGACGCGTCCTCGACCTGCATGAACCGCTCCTCTGTGCGCGTGAGCACCTGCTCACGGAGGAACTTTCTCTGCGCCGCGAGCGTCACGTTGCCTTCGTCCGACGCCATCTCCTCCCGACCGTGCGCGAAGCGACAGTTCGAGAACGGACATCCGCCTGGGCGGTCGAAGTGTTTGCAGAGTGCCGTCTTGCGGAGCTTCTCGCGGCGCTCAGCCTTGCGCCTCTTAGGTTGCGGCTGTCCAGCGCCATCGCTCACATCTGCAGCGGCAGCAGCGTTGGAGCCATCGACAGCCACTGGCGCTTCATTCGTGGCAACATCCTCTTCGCCCATCTTGTGCTGTTGGCCAATGCTCCAAAAGACAACAGGTCACAATCACGAGGGAGCTGCTCACCAGCAAAAAAGGCGGGATCTCATTGATATTGCCTAGTGCCACCGTGGGGATGACGGTGTTCGAGGCTTTTTTCTCTATGTGGCATACAGTACTCCTCACGGGATCTCGCGGAATGGCGACACATCGTGGTAGCAGCTCGTGAAGACCTTGTCGAGACACTCGTCCTCCTAGCTCCCAGCTGGTCAGTCTCACAGCTCACACCTTTGCAAACCGCAGGCCCACGCACCTTGCCCTTGCACTCTTCGTTGTTCTGGATCGACAGCTTGGCCCTACGACGTGCGCATAGCTAGAGACCACGTAAGAGCTCAGTCTGATGCTACGGACTCGGATCCGCCGCACCTGGTGCTGCTTGGCGATGTTGAAGTTCTTGCGGAAGAACTCGTACTTCCAGTCGCAGTCGCCGCTGAGTGCCGCGGCACGCACTTCGCTGCACGTGTGATGCTCGCAGCTGCTCCAGTCCATCTTGTTGCGGCAGTGGTCGTACGCGTGGATGAGCTCGTGGGCCACGGTGCGGTCCATCCACTCCTGGTCCTGGATGTGGTTCTGGCAGAGCACGACACCGGGCTTACCAGCGTCGTCCAGGTGGAAGCCGCCATTGATCTGTCCTTCGCACTCGACGATCGAGTAGAAGCCCGGCTGCATCTTGCACCCCAACTTCTCCATGATGTCGACCAGGAACTTGACGCGCGGGCCTACAATGGAAACGTCAGTTCGCGCTGCACCAGTGTACAAGCACGCGGCCAAAGCCACCGACACTTGGTCATGGACGTCTCCAGCATCTCGCCCGCCTTCTCGTACTGCGCGTCCGCGGTGCTCGCGATCGCCGGCTTGTTGCCGGCGACGCCGCCGAAGAGGTTCTTGACCGCGTCCATTTTCGATGTTCACAAGATTGGTGGCAGCGTGTCACTCGGACGAGGGGTGCTCAGGAAGTAGACCGTCGGCTGCCTCGATCACGAACCAAGCGTGACCATGGCGGAGTCGCTTTGTGCTGCTCCCCAACTTCCTGTACGACGACGTTGCGATGACAGATTGAGGGGATTGCCCCGGTGGTACCAGCAAGCCTGTAGGAGGATGTTGCACTCTAGAAATGGACAAACGGGAAACGACGCAAAGCGTGCAAGGAAAACAACTCTACAATGGGCTCCGCTAGCCACTCTATTCCATTTCGCCAACGGCGCCGACCTCCTTCAGCTGTGCGAGCAGCGCCTCGGCCTCGTCCTTCTTCAGGTCCTTCTTCAGTACGCTTGGCACGCCCTCGACGAGCTCCTTGGCCTCCTTCAAGCCCAGACCCGTGATAGCACGGATTTCCTTAATGACCTTGATCTTGTTCTTGGCGTCGTAGCTGGCGAGCTTGACGTCGAACTGCGTCTTCTCTTCCTTGACCTCCTCGACGGCCGGCGCTGCGCCGCCGCCGCCCATGCCCATGGCGAACGCGGCGTCCGGGATGTTGAACTTTTGCTGTGAGCAAAAAAATACAACGCCGTCAACACAATGCTGTTGCAAAAACCACTCGCCAATGCACAAGCACGGAGTTCGTACCTGGATGGCGGTCGAGAGCTCGAAGATCTCGATCATGTTGAGTTCGACGATCTGGTCGAGCACGGCCTGCACCTTGGGCGTCAGTTCGAGCTCGCCCTTGGCAGGCTGGCTCTCAGAGGAGAAGAAGGCGAAGCGCGCGGCCGGCGCGGCGGCATGGCGGCGGGAGGCGGTGCGCAGGGCGCTGCGGGAGACGCGGGCGAGCATGCTGAGCGGCGGCGAGATTGTGCGGCGGGCGAGCGGCCGGCTACTGTGCCTGATGAATGGCTCTAGCCCATGTCGTCATTTCTGCCAATCATAGAGTCTAAATATTAAAAACCAATCATGATACAGATCAGTGTCCGTCCGGATATTGAGAGCCGTTATCCGGACAGGACCCCCTCGCTCAGCGTATCCGATCAAGTTCCACGTGGTCATTGCGAGCCCCAGACCAAGATGCTTCTCTCTCGCGCGCTGCTGCTGCTGGGCGCGGCGCTGGGCCTCGCGCGCGGCGACGTCGTCAACAACAACGTCAAGCGCGTCATTGACCTCACCAAGCACGTCGTGCGCGTGCAGACCGACGTCTCGTTCGCGGATGCCGACGCCGCCACGAGCGAGTACGTCTTCGCGCTGCCCAAGGACCTGAACGCGCGACTCGCGCACGTCACAGCCAAGTGCGGCAAGGCCGGCGCGTGCGAAGTCGTGCGCCATGCCGCCGAGTCCAAGCTCGTCGACCAGTTCGCCGTCGTGCTGCAGCACCCGGTGCCGCAAGGCGAGACGGGCCACATCAAGCTCACTGCCCACTTCACGCGCGTGCTCACGCCCTTCCCGGCCGAAGTCTCGCAGACCGATGAGCAACTCGTGGTCTACCAGGACGCGCACCTGTTTACGTCGCCGTATTTGACCAAGACGCAGACTACCAAGGTCAAGCTGCCCTCGGGCCGCGTCGAGTCGTACTCGCAGGTGGAGCCGACGACCCACAAGGGCGCGGCCATCACCTATGGACCGTACACGGATGTCGCGCCGTTCATCGCGCCCAGCAAGACCCTGCGCGTGCACTTCAAGAACCACTCGCCGTTCCTCACAGTGACCAATCTCGTCAAGGAGATCGAAGTGAGCATGTGGGGTCGTGTGTCGGTCGAGGAGGTCTACGACCTGCTGCACACGGGCGCCAAGCTCAAGGGTGGCTTCTCGCGCTTTGACTACACGGTCAAGGGCGCGCGCGGCGCCTCGTTCTACGAGCTGCGCGCCAACCTGCCGCGCGACGCCGTCAACGTCTACTACCGCGACCAGATCGGTAACGTCTCGACCTCGCGTCTGCGCCCGACCGAGACGCGTCAGGAGCTCGAGTTCAAGCCGCGGTTCCCGATCTTTGGCGGCTGGAAGTCCCAGTGGTACCTTGGCTACTCGGTGCCGACCCACTCGGTGCTCACGCGCTCGGGCAGCGACCGCTTCAAGCTCGAGCTCGACTTCTCGACGTCGCTCGAGCACGCGGCCGTGGACGACCTCACGGTCAAGATCATTCTGCCAGAGGGCAGCACGAACGTGCAGGTCAACCTGCCGTTCGACGTCGACTCGCAGTCGCGCACATCGCGCCAGACGTACCTGGACACGCCAGTCTTCGGCCGCCCTGTGCTCGTGCTCAACAAGAAGAACGTGGTCGCGCAGCACAACGTGCCGTTCGAGGTGACCTTCGAGTTCCAGCCGACGTTCATGCTGCACGAGCCGCTGCTGCTGGTGGGCGGCTTCCTGGCGTTCTTCCTCTTCTGCATGGCACTCTTCCGTCTCGACGTCGGCCTCGTCAAGTCCAAGAAGAGCCACGCCAAGAAGAAGACCGAGTAGACAGGGAAATGGTAGACGTCGCCTCGGTTTTGTTTTCGAAAACGCTATGACTAAAACCACCATCAACACGTTGTGCCTGTTGTGCAAATCCATCCACCCCGTACTACGAAAGCGACCTTGAGACAATAAGACAGGGTGGTGATTTCCAGAGTCAGCAGTATATTTTGTCTCTTAGGACGTGGCTGCGGCTCCGGTGCACTGCTACACAAAGCAGCTAGGCATGCCGGAGAACGCCGCCAAGCGGACGAGCCACTTAGAGACGGTTCTGGCGGGCGAGCGGGCCAAGGAACTTGGCCTTCTCCTCCAGGGTCTGGAAGCGACCGTGACCGAACTTGGACGAGGTATCGATGAACTTGAGCTTGATCTCCTCGAGGGCCGAGCGCTTGGTGTGGACAAGGAGCGACTTGCGGAGCGTGAGCACGCGCTTCTTGACACCGACGACGGCGCCCTTGATCATGACCCAGTCCTCGTTGACCACACCGTAGTGCGGGAAGCCGCCGACCGGCGTGATGCTCTTCTCCGTGAGATCCGCCTCGGTCGTGGCCGACTTGGCGTCACCGGCGGCACCGATACGGTAGATCTTCTTGTTGATCTCCGTACGGTGGTGGTAACCGTACTGACCGGCACGAGCGACCGAGTAACGGACGCGCGACGGGTGCCAGGCACCGATACAGGCGACCTTGCGGAGGCCACGGTGGGTCTTGCGCGGAAGGCGCGTGACGCCCCAACGCGTGATGACACCGGAGTAGCCGTGGCCCTTGGTGACGCCGAGCACGTCGATCATCTCGTTCTTGGCGAAGACGGCCGAGACCGGCACCTGCTTCTCGAAGAGCGACTTGGCGAAGTCGACCTTGTCGCCGACGCTGCCGCCGTTGACCTGGATCTCGATGAGGTGAGCCTTCTTCTGGCGGAGGTTCACCTTACGGATCTGGGTGTGGGCGAGCACACGCACGACCTGGCAGTACTTCTTGATGCGGTTGATCTCGTTCTCGATCTCCGCCGGGTTGCTCTGGTACTTCTTGGCGTACTTGGTGAAGGCCTTGCGCTTGCTGCGGTACCAGTTCTTGTAGAAGCGACGCTTGACCTCCTCGCTCAAGTGCTCGGCGAACACGGTCGTGAGCGAGCGCAGGCCACGCGGCGTCTCAAGGTAGCCGACGACGCCGACGACGACCATGGGCGGCGTCTCGACGATCGTCACGGCCTCGACGACCTCCTTCTTGTGGACCTTGGCGCCCGGGCGGTCGACCTCACGCAGGATGTGGGTCATGCCGGCCTTGTAGCCCATGAAGGCCGTGAGGTGCGGCGCCTTGGACGCATCGTCGCGCGGGAACTTGCGTACGCGGCCGCGGTGGTGCTTGGTGCGCTTCTTGGGCAGGAAGCCCAGGTGGCCGTGGCGAGGCGCCTCGTACTTACGGTGTCCCATGACTTGAGAGTTACTGCTGAAAACTCGGACTGCTAATGATGGTGGCCTGTGGCCTGAGGGAGCGGCGCCTCACCAGCCAGTCAATTGCCGAAGAGCACCTCGCGAACCTAAGACCAAGTGGAGCCTCTTAAGTGCGCATATAGTTAACTTAAGAAGAAGTTAACTGAGCTGCTCGCGACGACCAAGCAATTCAATCGCCTCGCCACCACGATGGACCCGCTCGACGCGATCCTCGCGTCGATGGCCGCCAAGACCGGCAACGTGCTCAAGGAGCCGGTAGTCGTCGACGAGGAAAAGAAGGAGGCCAAGAGCGATGGCGCCAAGCGCAAGCGCGACACTGAGGCATCCGACGGCGACGACGCGAGCAGTTCCATCTGGAACCCGACGGTCTCCCAGGAGCTGCCGGACGCGCTGCTGCGCGGCGTCGCGAAGCGCGCCACCTCGATGAAGATCTCTCCGTCCATGGAGATCGCACGGCAGCAGGTCGTGCGCCACTTGTGCCAGAAGATCCGACGCGCCAGCGAGGAGATGGGCATCAGCAAGCTGCCCAACTCAGCCTACGAGACCTGGCAGTTCACGTCTCAACTCACGGTCGCTGAGGTAGACCCGCTTATTCCTCACGCGTCCAGCGATTATACAGGGCTCTTTGAGGAGCTCGTCAAGGCCGGTGCGTCACGCAACGGCGCCAAGAAGAAGTGCCAGGAGCTCACGAAAGAGGCTGAGAAGCAGCTCCGGCGGTTCATAGCGCAGTCGTTCGAATCGAGCAACAAGAAGCGCGTCAAAGTCGCACAGGACGGTGACATGTGTGTGCTCACGTATGGCCACTCGACCGTCAAATTAAGTCGCGCGCACTGGGCGAAGCTCCGCAAGCTGTACGAGCGACAGAACGGTCAGCTCAGCAAGCGCGACGAGTTCGCTTTCGAGGCCGCGGCGTTTGCGCTGCTCCTCCGTTATGACTCGCTTGACGGCGGCGGCTTCCAGGCTGCGCTGAACGAAGAGTGTTTTGATGTCCTGCTGCGCCGCTTCGAGTGCAAGATGGAGTGCTTCGCATCGCCTCTCAACTGTCGTTACTCACGATTCTGCAGCGCCTTTATGGACACTGACTACGCTTTCGGAAGTGTCGGCAGCTTTTTCGAGTTCACACCGCGCTACGGAAGCTTCGAAGCGAACCCGCCGTTCATCCCCAAGGTCATCAAGAGAATGTCGGATCACATGACGGGTTTGCTGGACGCTGCTGACGGGCCGTTGATGTTTGTCATCATCATCCCTGCGTGGAGTGAGACCGAGGGTTGGCAGCTGCTTCAGAAGAGTCGCTACAACCAGCAGCATGTTCGCATTTCGCAACAGGATCACGGCTATTGTGAAGGCAAGCAGCAGATTCGGAAAACCCGCTGGCGCATCGCGTCGTTCGACACGAGTGTGTTCTTCTGGCAAAATGCCAAAGCAGCGACGAAGTGGCCAGTTTCACAGGCAGCAATCGACGAACTGAAGGAAGCTTTCAAGAGCAAGCAGGCAGACGAGAGGGAGGCACTTGGACTGCGAAACAGCGGCAAACGCGTCAAGAGCGCATGATAGACCAATCACAACTGTTATATAGGCGACCTCCCGTAACATACCGTAGCCTCATGCTCTACTTCTGTGCCACTTCTTCTTCCTCAGCCATGATGTTTGCGATAAACTCGAGTGACTCCTGCTTGGTCATCGTGTAAACATTGCTGATCTTGTTCTGGTAGCCGATGCCGTAAAATTTATCAGATACACTGACAAGCTCGGGTCGGAAAGTGGACGTGATGAACTAAGACAAAATCCCGAATGTTCTGATAAGTCGCCCACACAAACCGCTTCCACTCTGATAAACTTACCTGAGCTGGGTTCTCTTTTGAGTGCGCTTGTCGGTGAATGAGAGCGGCCACGGCAGCGCGGTGAGTTGAGTCGAGGGCCTGGTCAATCTCGTCGAATAGATAGAACGGAGCAGGATCGCATCTCTGAATCGCAAAAATGAAAGCCAAGGCGACCAATGCCTTTTGACCGCCCGAGAGCTGCTGCATCAAGTACGCATCACCTTCACCACGAAAGCTAACCTTGATCTGGACACCAGAAAATGTGTCAACATTGGACTCGCAAGGTTCACCGGTGCAACGTTCGCTCTGTTCGCTATCCTCGGATGGCTGAGTGGCATCTGAGCGAATGATAAGCATCTTGCCTTCGCCCGTGGGCACGAGCTCTCGGAAGACTTCGGAGAAATGATGTGATACACCCTTGAAGGTTCGCAATATAGCCTCGTCCTTGCGACGGTCGAGGACATCAATTAGATCCTTGATCGAGGTGTAACCTTCATCGAGCTCCTTCTTTCGGTCAAGCAAGGTCGTTCGTTGCTCATTGAAGCTCACGTACTGATCGAGAGCTTTCTTGTTGACGTGGCTATATTCCTTCAGCTTCTCGTTGCGAGAGTCGTATTCCTTTCTCACGTCACGAAGAGGTAAGTCTTTGAACTTCTCCAACTCGGACAGGGGAAGGGTTCCAAGCTCTCGAATACCCTTCATCACCTCTTCTCTCTTCTGCAGAAGTCGCCGTCGGTGGTTTAGTACCTTCTCGGCTCGACGCGCTTCTTGCTGCAATTGATCGTTTAGGGACATGTTCTCGTTGTACAGTGTCTCGGCAGACGCTTTTTCATTGCTCAGCTGATCTCGGAGTCCCTCAATTTTGGTTTCGATCTCTTTGAGCGATGCACCATTCTCATCCACCAGGCGAGTCGCATTATCCAGATCAAGTTTCTTTGCCTTGATATCTTCAGCACGCTCACGTGTAGCCAGCTTCTCCATCCCTTCGCCAACCTGGCGACGAAGCTCGTCACGTCGGCGAAGAAGATTCTGGGACAGCACGGTTTCCATACCCTCCTTCCTGCTGCGCAGCTCCTCAAGATCGGCTTTTCTCGCGCGTGTTTGTATCTGCAGAGCCGAAATACGTGCAGAAAGAGTGTGTAACTGTTCTACTTCCTGCGGGGTGAGTGCATCTTGCATTTTGGTTCCAAGTTCGGTTCGTAAAGAGGCAACCTTTGCCTCAAGTTCATCTGCCTCTCGTTCTTGGCCCATCAGGATCCGCTTCTTCTCCTTCATGTTGGCTTTATCTTGGTTGATTTGCATCTGAACTCGGTCGCGTTCCCCCAGCAAGCGCTCATAGACAGACACTGCATGGTGCTTCTCCGTCTCTTGCTTTTGAATCTCACTGATGACGCTAGTTACACGCTGATCCGCCTGCTGCGCATCAAACTTTGCCTTCTGTGCCTCTCTCGACACGCCTTCTAGCTCTGTCTGAGCACGACGCACGTCCATCATTGCCTTTGTTCGAGATCGCTGCAGATCTTTGAATCCACCATTCAATGCACCACGACGTTGAACCATATCCCCGTCCAGAGTCAAGCAATCCATATTCGTTTGCTCGGCGTGTTGGACGCATGCATCGAGGTCACGACAAAGCAGCTTTTTCCCGAATGCTGTCAGCACCGCCTTTCGAATTTCATCCGAAAAGCGGAGTTTATCCATCAACGGGATTACGTCTTCGTTTCGAGGATAGTTGAGATTGTCCTTCACCTTTAGTCGGTTGAGTGGAAGAAATGTGATGCGGCCCATGTTCTTCCTTTCAAGTTCACGCATGATGCGAGCTGCTGTGTCATCTGAGTCAACCACGACGTGAAAGAGCGAACCAGCTGCAGCTTCATCTGTGGCGATGCAGAACCGCTCATCAACGGGCTCGACTAGCTCAATTAGGGGACCAAAAATGCCTCGGATTTTACCCCGTTGGCTCATCTCCCGCACGGCTTGAAGACCTCTTCGCACATCATAAGCCATGGTGCCTTGGAGGGCGCTTTCGCCGCGATGCAGCTGTTCGGTCAACTTGCGGACGTCGTATGCCAAGTCATTCTCGCGCTTCCATTTGTCTTTGCGTTCCTCATTCAAAGCGTTTCTCTTCTCCTTAAGCCCATACAAGTGACCATTGATTGCCTCGAGACTTTGGTTGTGCTCCTCAAGATCTTCACTGTGTAGAACAACTTGGCGCTCGTTTTCCGAGATACTTTTCTCGAGGCTTTCAATTGCGCGTCTTAAGGTATTCGCATCTTGCCCCTTGCGACGCGTGAGTCCTTCGATCTCGTGGATCTCGCGTTTGAGGTATGCGTCACGTTCTTTCTGCGTCTTGAACTGTGATTTGCGGCTCTGCTTGGCGATGAGATCGTCGGACTGGCGCACAACATCTTGAAGTTCGCGAGAGGACTCATCGTAGGTAGTTTGAGCACGTTGGAACGCCGGCGTGAGCGACTGGTCGAGTTCGCGTTGTTTCGCTTCGATTTCGCGCTCAACCTGCGCGAGCTCTTTCTCTCCAGACGTGCGCTTAACTCCATCAGAACAGATTCGTTCTTCGAGTTCCTTGACTTCAAGCTCCAGCTGGTATCTGGCCTCCATGAGTCCTTTGCGTTCGCTCTCGATGGCTTTGTGCTGGTCGACCAGCTCGGCCAGGTCTTCCTCACGAAGCGTTCTGTTTGCTTCGATTTGCGCGATCTCTCGGCGGATGCGAACCTGGCGATCGTGGAGCTCAGTGGAAACTGTCGCTTCATCCATGCGCTTGCGCTCAATGTTCTCCAGGTCGGTGCGTACTTTCTGGTGCTCCTTCTCGAGCATCGTGTACTGAAGCGCGCGTTGTTCGCGGTCAAGCTGCTGGTACTCCTTGAGCTCTTCCTTCTCGGCCTCGAGCTCCTGAAGGCGCTCTTCAATGTATGTGATGACCTCTTGAATTTTTTCGCGACGGCTCTGCGTCTCCTGCATGATCTTGAGCGACTCGAGTCGGCGCTCCTCGTAAACCTTGGTGCCGGCGACTTCTTTGAGCAGCTCGAGACGCTCCTTCTCCTTCATGAGCGCGAGCGCATTGACCTTGCCCTGCTGCACGATGTAGTACGGGTTGGACCGCGAGAAGCCAGCGCTCTCGAGAAGGTGCACGACGTCGCTCTTGGTGATGTGCTTACGGTTGAGGAAAAACTCGTCTTTCTTGACGCCGATGGTGCGGCGCAGCACAACTTCCTCCGTGTCCACGGGCAGGCGTCCGTCGCGGTTGTCGAAGACGATCTCGACGTAGGCCGACATGACATGCTTGCCGGCGCCCTCGTGGAGCAGCGCCTGGCGCTCCTCGGGACGCAGGTTGGCGAACCGCGACGTGAGTAGGCAGAAGCGGATGGCGTCGAAAAAGTTGGATTTGCCGGTACCGTTGCGGCCAATGACCACGTTGTGCTCCTTGGAGAAAGGCTCGGTCACCACCTGGTCCTTGTACGAGCGGAAGCCGCTCACGGCCACTTGCTTGACGTGCATGACGTCGCGGTTTCCTCGCGAGGTTTCCCGCGCGAAAATCTGCGCGGAAAGGGAAAGCCTCCTCCAAGTCGATCGGTTTTAAGAAGAGACGGGTTCATTAGCCTTGTATTGAGATATCCTACTGTAGGCGTGTCTGCAAAAGCGATCTTTTGCAAAACAAGATACGTTTCTGTATCAAGATCCCCCCAATCAGCGCGCGTATAGATTTCGTCGTCCTCATTTTGCCAATCCGAGCAGTGATTGCAGTTGGCTCAGTCGCTGATGACTCTTCCGCATAGGCAGCCCCACCTCACCACCAGATTACACCCTAGCCCTAGATGAAGCGAATGTAGTTTACGAGACAGAGGCGAAACCGCCAGCTCGCTTCTCCACCGCACACGCGCGACCCCCCACCACCGATGTCAAACCAACCGCACCATCGGAATGCAATATTTCCAACGCCAACCAAGCGGCCGCCGGGGTCTGGACTCCAGACGCGGCCGCGTGTCCGCCTGCGCTGGTCACGAGGCGACGAAGCGCCGCTCGTAGCGCTGTGAGAGGGCCTGCGGCGCGCAATCGCCCGCAATCGGCGTATTCAGCCACCAAGTCTGGCGGTCAGATCCTATTCTGAAGATCCCGACGTGAGGCGGCGAGGCGACGTGGGCTGAGGGTAAGTTACGGTAAATTCGTAAATTACGACCACCCCACTTCCTGAGAGTGTGAGGTGGCTGAAAATGTGTGGTCATTTTGGTATCTCCCGGAAGACCCCAAGACCATCCTAACCATGCTGTCGTCCGTCGCGCGCAAGCAGGTGCGCTCGTCGGCCGCCAAGGCTGCGCTCTCCACGGCCTGCAAGCCGGCGGTGCCGCTCTCTGTGCTGGACCCGGCGGGCAGCCCGACTATCGAGCAGACCTATGAGAAGATCGAGAAGAACCTTTTCACGGTGCGCAAGAACACCACCAACAAGCCGCTCACGCTTGCCGAGAAGATCATCTACGGTCACTTGGACGACGCCAACCAGAAGGCTGTGCGCGGTGAGACCTACCTCAAGCTGCGCCCGGACCGTGTCGCCATGCAGGACGCGACGGCGCAGATGGCTGTGCTTCAGTTCATCTCCTCGGGTCTCCCGAAGACTGCCGTGCCGACCACGATCCACTGTGACCACTTGATCACGGCCGAGAAGGGCTCGAACAAGGATCTCAACACGGCCAACATTGTCAACAAGGAGGTTTACGACTTCCTGTCCTCGGCCGGTGCCAAGTTCGGCATGGGCTTCTGGAAGCCGGGCTCGGGTATCATTCACCAGATCGTCCTCGAGAACTACGCCTTCCCGGGTGGTCTCATGATCGGTACGGACTCGCACACCCCGAACGCCGGTGGTCTCGGTATGTGCGCCATTGGTGTCGGTGGTGCTGATGCCGTCGATGTCATGGCTGGTATGGCTTGGGAGCTCAAGGCCCCTAAGGTTATTGGTGTCAAGCTCACTGGTAAGCTCTCGGGCTGGACCTCGCCGAAGGATGTCATCCTTAAGGTTGCCGACATTCTCACTGTCAAGGGTGGCACTGGTGCCATTGTCGAGTACTTCGGCCCTGGCGTTGAGTCGATCTCGTGCACGGGTATGGGTACCATCTGTAACATGGGTGCTGAGATCGGTGCGACGTGCTCGACCTTCCCCTACACGGAGCGCATGGCTGACTACCTGCACGCGACCAAGCGCAGCGGCATTGCCTCGGCTGCCAACGACTTCGCCGCCAACCTCCGCGCTGATGAAGGTGCCCAGTACGATCAGATCATCGAGATCAACTTGGACGAGCTGAAGCCAATGGTGAACGGTCCGTTCACCCCTGACCTTGGCCACACCGCCGGTGAGGAGCTCAAGGCTGCCAGCGAGAAGAACGGCTGGCCGACTGAGATTAGTGCTGGTCTCATCGGCTCGTGCACGAACTCGTCGTACGAGGACATGACCCGCTGCGCCGAGCTCGTCGAGCAGGCTGGTGCTGCGGGCCTCAAGTTCAAGGTGCCGTACTTCGTGACCCCTGGTTCGGAGCAGGTTCGTGCCACCATTGAGCGCGATGGCATCCTTGACACGTTCATCAAGGCCGGCGGTACCTCGCTCGCCAACGCCTGTGGACCATGCATTGGCCAGTGGAACCGTACGGACCTCCCGCCATCGTCGGGTGTGAAGAACTCGATCTTCACCTCGTACAACCGTAACTTCGCCAAGCGTAACGACGGTAACCCGAACACCCACGCCTTCGTGACCTCGCCGGAACTTGTGACGGTGTGCGCGATTGCCGGTACGACCACGTTCAACCCTGCGACCGACTCGATCCCCACCCCGGATGGCAAGCAGTTCAAGTTCGCCGCCCCGTTCGGCAAGGAACTCCCGCCGCGTGGCTTCGACCCCGGAGAGGAGACGTTCCAGGCTCCTCCTGCCAGCAGCGAGGGTCTCAAGGTCAACGTTGACCCCAAGAGCGAGCGTCTTGCGCTCCTCGAGCCGTTCGACAAGTGGCACGGCAAGGACTTCCTTGACATGCCGGTGCTGATCAAGGCGAAGGGCAAGTGCACGACTGATCACATCTCGATGGCCGGCCCGTGGCTCAAGTACCGTGGCCACCTGGACAACATCTCGAACAACTTGCTCATCGGTGCCGAGAACTCGGAGAACGGTGAGACCAACAACGTGGAGAACCAGTTCACCGGTGTCTTCGACAAGGTTCCTGCTGTCGCTCGCCAGTACAAGGCCGAGGGCATCAGCTGGGTTGTTATCGGTGACGAGAACTACGGTGAGGGCTCCTCGCGTGAGCACGCTGCGCTCGAGCCGCGCCACCTCGGTGGCCGTGCCGTCATTGTCAAGTCGTTTGCTCGTATCCACGAGACGAACTTGAAGAAGCAGGGTATGCTCCCGCTGACGTTCGCCAACCTTGCCGACTATGACAAGATCACGGGTAACGACAAGGTCTCGATTGTTGGCCTGAACGACTTCCAGCCGGGCAAGCAGCTCACTGTCCGCGTGACGCCGAAGAACGGTGCTGCCTTCGACATCAAGGTCAACCACACGTTCAACGAGGAGCAGATTGAGTGGTTCAAGGCCGGCAGTGCGCTTAACCTGATGAAGCTCAAGAACGCCGCTTAAGCGTCGTGCGTGGGTGGACGTGACGTTGGAAACAAGGGAATTCCAGCGTGCGACCTCGTCTTCCGATTGAGATTTTAATATAGGTGGTGGATCGCGGCAATGTGGTACGGTATAGCGGAGGCAGCGCGCTTCCTCGGCCCTCCGATCGGTTAACATAATACAGAAGAAACCTCAACTGCATCGAATCTTGATGACTCTGGTCAGAATCTTGCTGCATGTGGAAACAGGAACATCCTGGCGAAAGAGTCGAGCGTCGCGGCTGTCGCGGGTGCATGCGAGAGCAGGACGACATACCTGTTGGTCGTACGTCAGGGTGTTGAAGTTGCCCGGAGTGCATACAGCACTCACCAGAGATGTGGACTGATTGGCAGGTCGTACAGCACGATCCGCGCTTGAAGGATTCCGCCGACAAAGTGCGCCACTGCGTGTAGCGAGTTTTTCTGCGCAGAACATCGTTCAGTTAGGCCATGGCGTTGGATGATCGTGTCGCCTCACTCTGATGGAGAAGAGCTCCCAGCCGCCGACGAAACTCACGAACCCCAGTCCGAACGAGGCGAAGATCGCGAACGCCACGCCGCCCTGCACGAGCGTCAGACGCGCCACCGGTCCTACGAGCCCACGAGGTTACTCACGTCCATGCCGCGCGACGCCGCCGTCATGCAGGTCGCGACAAAGTGGCCCGCAGTGAGCAAGATCCGCGCATCCAGAGCCGTCGGAAATGTCATTTCGTACTTAAGCGGGTTCACTTTCAGTTTGCCCAATGCCACCTCAGCATTCCAATTTCGCTTGACTAGCCCTCACCATGGCGGGCGGCGCGACGACCGTGGGGAGCTACTCGCCGCTCACGGGCTTCGTGTTCATCTTCAACCTCATCGTCGGCGCCGGCGCGCTCACGATCCCGCACGCGTTCGCGCAGGTGGGGCTGCTCTACGGCGCGCTGACGCTGGCCGTGCTGGCGCTCTCCAGCTACGTGACAGCAACGTTCATGGTTGAGGCCATCGCCGGCGCCAACGCGCTCCACAAACGGACACCCGTCGAGATCGAGGCGCAGCGCCTGGAGGCCAAGCTCCGCGAGAAAGACTCCGAGGCTTTGGACCAAGACGACGACGAAAGCGAGAGCCTACGGACCGAGTTCATGCCTCTAATGGTGCTGCCCTCTCAAGTACTCGCGCGCGAGCGAACGCATGCCTCGGAAGAGGATGGAGTCATGCTAACTAATCCATGTTTGATGTGCACAGGACGACGACAAACTCGAGAAAAAGCTCCGCGTTCGCAGTCCAGAGGTGGTGCTGGATTTCGATCTCTCGCGGAAGGTGATGCGAAGGCTCCAGTGCGATTGGCGGACTCATACACTCATACAGACGTGGTGACGTGTAGATGGAACTGGCCCAGATGGCCCATCTCCTCTACAGCCGCAACGGCATCATTGCGTTCTACTCATGCATCGTAGTGTACCTCTACGGAGACCTCGCGATCTACGCCATTGGTATGTCAGTCAATCTCATCCACTTAGGCACCTCGTTGTTGGTGAACTCATCTGGATTTCACTCCTCTCATAGCTGTGCCCAAGTCAATGCGGGAGATCGTGTGTCCCCGACCTACAGCTAACGCAACCGTGTGGGAGTGCTCGGAGAGCGTCAATAGCTCGGAGCTTTACCGTATCTTCGTTCTTGCTTTCGGCCTCGTGCTCGGTCCGTTCGCGTTCGGCAATGTCCAGAAGACGCGCACTCTTCAGCTTGTGACGACTGTGGTCCGCCACGCTTCATTCGGCCTCATGATCGTTCTCGCGACCATTGGCATCGCACGGGGTCAAGGTCGATCGGTTGAAGAGGTCATCAGCTACGAGAAGCCCACCAACATCGTAACAATGTTTGGTGTCTGCATCTATTCCTTCATGTGCCACCACAGGTGTCCACTCCGCGATAGCTCGTTTGGATTTGTGGCGCGGAGGACTGACTCTGTGCGCTGAACAGTATCCCAGGTTTGATCGCCCCTATCACTGACAAGACAAAGGTCGGTAAGGTCATCTTCTGGGCGTTCGTGGTACGTTCACTTGGTGGAACCGAGCTGTTTTGCCATTGCTCTTACACCTGTGGTGCAGGCCGTCCTGAGTGTGTACCTCGTGCTCTGCATGACCGCCACGTTCCGCTTCATGCCAGACGACATCGACGTACGTTGGCCTCGAATCCTCGGACTTTCCAACCGCTTACCATGTCGATCTTCATGTAGGACGTCTACACACTCAATTTCCAGGACTATCCGATTCGGTTCTTTGCCTATTTCCTCAGTCTGTTCCCGGTCTGTACACTCAGGTGAGTGGTTGAAGCCATCATTCGTTCGTTGACACGTTGATGATGACGCCACGCTGTTAGCGCCAACTTCCCGCTGATCACTATCACGCTGCGCGAGAACCTGCGCACGCTCGCGCACAACATTGGCTCGACCGCCGACCACGAGCGCGCCGTCGCGCACGACGCCGACGCAACGGGCGTGCGCGCGTTCGTCGTGCGCAACCTCTACGCGCTGGTGGCACTCGTGCCTCCGCTCGTGGTTGCGTTCTTCACTGAGGACGTGTCCATGCTCGTGGGCTACACGGGTGCCTACGCGGGCCTCGGCATCCAGGTGCGTATGGTCGCTCCCTGTTTGGTGCATTCTCACCGCTGACGCTTGTGAATCGCAGTGGGTCGTGCCCGCGACGCTGGTCTTCTGCCTGCGCCGCCGCCTCACGGCCGAGCGCGCGCTCACCAAGGCGGCGCCACGCCCCAACCCCTTCGCGAGCCCCTTCGCGCATGACGGCTGGCTCTACCTCACGCTGGCGCTCGCCGCGGCCGCCATCGTGCTCATCACGGTCGTCCACGCGGCGTAGGATGGGTACAGTCACGTACAGTGAACGCCCTCAATACAGGCTGCTTTGGTTCCCTCGAAGCGTGGAACTTTTTGTAGCTCCGACCGCCACCTAGCCCTGAGTAGGTTGCTTTTTGAGGGTGGAGATGGTCCCTCTGCGCCGGGCTTCAGTGCAGGTGTTTAGGTCGAAAGTTTCGCGTACTCAGTTGCTGAATAAGGGGGCGTCGGCGCGGCGGCTGCGCTGTTCCCTTCCTCCAACAAGCTCACGACCGGGCGGGAACGCGAGTGAGCGAGAAGCAGCGCGACGCCACGCCAGGCCCTCTCCCCCCGCCGACGCCATTCGCCCAGTGGCTCGCCAACCACCAGAGACAGTCGAGATGGCGCAGTTCAAAGGTACGGCGGCTCGCAGGGCCTCCGCCCTCAGCGCTCGGACGCTTACGCCCTCGTTGTGCTCTGACCAGCCCCGCCGCTGTCGGCGTTCTTCCGCAAGGAAGAGGACCACCTCGTGACGCAGGGCATCGCCGACGTCCACGGACCGGCCATGTTCCACGCGCTCTACGACGTGGGCGAGCTCATCGGCCGCGGCGCCATGTCCATGGTCTACCTCTGCCGCCGCAAGGCCAGCGGCGAGGTCTTCGCCGTCAAGGTCATCAACAAGATGCTCTGCGTCAAGAAAAAGTCGCTGCGCGATGAGATCACGGTGCTCATGCGCGTCAAGCACGCCAACATCATCAGCCTCGTCGAGGTGTACGAGAGCGACAAGGAACTGCTGCTCGTCATGGAGCGTGTCACGGGCGGCGAGCTCTTTGAACGCATCGTGCAGCAAGGAGTCTACTCGGAGAGGCAGGCCGCCGAGATCGTCGCGAACGTGCTCTCGGCACTTGACTACCTCCACTCGTGCAACATTCTCCACCGCGATATCAAGCCCGAGAACATCCTGCTCGCCACCCACAACAGCGTCGACGTGAAGCTCAGTGACTTCGGTATCTCCAAGATCCTGGACGAGGACGGCGACGACGGTGGCCGCGGCCGATCGCGCGCCTACACGAGCTGCGGGACCGACTACTACGTCGCCCCAGAGGTGCTCAACGGCGAGGGATACGACAGCAAGGTGGATCTCTGGAGTCTCGGCGTCGTTGCGTACATCATGCTGTGTGGGTTCCCACCGTTCATGGAGGACGAGACGGGCATGGAGTCGGTCTACCGGAAGATTTGCTCCGGCGTGCTCGAGTTCCCGCACCCGTACTGGACCAACATCTCGGAAGAGGCCAAGGATCTGATCAAGCGACTACTCAACATCAACCCGCACGAGCGATACAGCGCGGCGGCCGCGCTCGAGCACCCATGGATAAAGGGCCAGAGCCTCATCAGCGAGCAGCCGCTGGCCTCCGCCATCGTGGAGATGAAGCGCTTCAACCAGAAACGGCGGTTCAACTAGACAGGACACTTAGACTAGTGGTAGACTGCACAAGGGCGTCTGACATCAGCAAGAATAAGAATCGTTATTTTGTATTTCACAGTCGCTAGTCCTGTTTCTCGGGACGCCACCACCGTCGGATCGACTGGCCAAGGTCCTGTGCATGGGTACTCTCGTACACGTGGCGCACACCTTCGGCGATAGCACTGTAGTTGCTCAGCACTGCGAACATGTTGGTGACGTGGTTGGGAATCTCGTCGGCATGAGCAGCAAGGCCAGACGTCTGGACTTTAGCTGCAAATGACGCCAGTTGGCGGAGACGCGCAGCTGCCGTCACGATCTGAGCGCCCGTGGCCACCGCAGTCGATAGAGCCACCCCGCCTTCAAGACAGTACACAGCTGCCTTGGCGTTCTGCCAAACTCGACACAAGGGAGAACCCAGCAGAAGTACGTCCAATCCATCCATCGGTTCCATCTCGTCGGACCCGTACAAATCGTACAGAGCGCGCGCGTCCGCACTCTCCGATATCAAGAATGGCACGAGAGGTAACGCAAAGGTTCCGTAGAACACCAGGAGAACGAGGGCGACGACGAATGACGAGCATCTCTTGGCAACGAGGCCAAGATATCCAAGCCATCTCCGTGGAGGCACGTTGTCTAGGCTCTCTTTGAGATACGCGACGAGAAGTGTCAGCTCCTTGTTCTGTCCCAAGTGGCGCATCTGCTGACTGAGACGATGAAGTTCTGGCAGGAAGATGTTGACGGCGTGCTTCTCGAACGACGCGAACGCATCAGCAAGACCCTTTCTAACCATCTCGAGCGAGAAGTTGGTCGGTTGCTGCCAGTAGTCGATGCCCCAACTGGTCAGGCCCAAGAAGAACCATGCGTCGAAGTCCACATCTTGTTGTACATCCGATGCAACTTCATCGAATAGACGCTTCCATGCCCGTCGCACCACGCCTTGGATGTCCGCCGACGATGCAGAGCTGAGCAGGATCCCACCAGCGTCCAAAAAGGCTGGGCCTACTAGCCTTAAGGTGTCAACATAGTTGCCACGCAACACCGCCCAGTACAGGATAGCTGTTGCATAGGCAACAAACTTGAGACGCTTGCCATAGCCCCATTGCTGTAAGGGATGGCCCTCCTCCTTCATCCGAGCTACCAATACAAAGCCTCCCGTGATCATAGTGACGATGAACGACAAACCAATGTCACGCTGAAGAAACAACATAAAGCGAAGGTGACCCACGATCTTGAGCACTACAGGTACCGCCACGATGAGACGCGGGAGCCAAGTGACGGCACCGAGTTTGTCAGTAGACGTGTGTACCCAGCGCTGAACATACGTCTGAGCAGAGTCCCAGAGCTTGGAATGTGCCAGTGCCACCACAACCATGGAAACGACCATGAACTTTTGGCGGTGCATAGCTGCCTGGGCGAGAATACCCAGAAAAAGGGAAACAAGGCCCGCTGTGACGGTGGGCAGCTTAAGCAGCTCGAGCAGCGTGTACCACAGACCTACCCGGAGCAGCCTCTGGAGATCGAGATGCACAAGCAAGCGCTCAACCTTGGTTTCAAAGGCAATTGTGTAGGATATGTTGCTCTTCGCCACCGACCCATTCGGCGTGCCCCCACTGAAAGCTTCATTAATCGGTGGGGGACTGCTATGCTGCCGTGAAGCGGTGGCATCATTGGTGACCTCGTGAGCAGCTCTGCTGAACCCACTCAGCACTTGAGACTCCTCCTGTTTTCGTTCTTCTTCCTCTTCTTCCTCTTCATCAGCGAGATCGTTAAGCACTGCGAATCTTGCAGTCCGTAGTTCGGCCTCTAGCTGCGAATTGCCTGGGTGACGCGCCAACGCCCTCTTGCAGATCTTGACGGCTTCTTCGCTTTTGCGGCTGCGTATAAGCGCCCTCGCCAGCGCCACGTGCGCGTCCACCCTGGACGCGTCGGCCGCGACGCACGCACGTGCGATCTCCTCCGCCTGCTGCGCCGCCGCATCGTCGCCTGTGAGCAGCGAGAGCGCGCGCGCAACGTCGGCGTCGTACGTCATTCGATCTTCCGAAGAACAAGCGAAGTGGACGAAGTTGAAGTTCGTAACGAAGCATGGTTCGTAACGAATGACCTGGCGCGGGCACCTGTCACATCCGTCATGAACTCGTTCCAACTGCATGGGGTCGACCACCTCGCCCTCGTGAATGGGTACTACAGAGGCGCTGTGCGCGTACGGACGGCTACTGTCAGCCCGCCAGCAGAGTCTTTCATCAAATTCACCAGCGAGGATGCGAACACCGGCGCTCTCAACGATCGCAAGGCCAGAAAGAAGCGCAAACGACAGCAGTACCAGCAGCGCCAGTTACAAGAACTCGTCGCGACTGGCAAATTTGTACCTCTCGATCCGAGCGTCATCGACATGCTGTCGCAAGCGCATCGAGCGGCGCTTCTCGGAGACGAATGGAAGCCAGCGATTGTAGACGGCGTTGATCTGGTCGATATAAGTGACGAGCTCGACAGTGGTCAAGACGTCGTCGATGATTGGCACGCAAACAATGGTGACAAAGTCTCGGTGATCATGCACGGCGAGCAAGTCTGTGTGATGCCTCCACGCTCTCATTTTCTGGTCGGTGACGTACGCATCACACTCGCGGCCAACGCTGAAGCGATGGGGCCATTCTCGTTCATCCTCATGGATCCGCCGTGGGAGAACAAGAGTGTCGATCGGAAGCGTTGCTATGGAACGTTTCATCATGAGGAGCTGGCGAAGCTTCTCATCGGCGAGCTAGCTGGAGGTGCTCATGAAGGTAGCTGCGTCCTCGCCATTTGGGTGACCAATAGACCCAAGTACATGGCTTACATACTGGAGGAGTTGCTGCCTCTCTGGCGCTTCACCTACCACGCAACGTGGTTCTGGCTCAAGGTCTGCACAAACGGAGATTTAGTGACGCCACTAACTTCTCTACACCGCTTGCCCGTAGAGAAGCTGGTGGTCGCGGTGCGCGCAGGATCTTCTGAAGAGCTCACCCATGTGAGGTCTCAACTGGGCTCGACTCCCAAGGTCGTGGTGAGCGTTCCGTTGCGCCACTCGTGGAAGCCGCCGCCCGAGAGCTTCTTCGACCAAGAGACCCTATCAGGTGCCAATTTAGAGCTCTTTGCGCGAGAGCTTCGCCCGCGTTTTGTCAGCGCCGGCAACGAGCCGCTCAAGTTCCAGACTCGAGACCACTTCAACGTGGCCGAGTTACACTGTACCCAGCAGAGCGTACCCTCTGATTCTCCCGAGAGATCGCCTGTGGAGACTGTGACACCAAGCACCCAGACCGCACGCGGAGAATGCGCCTGACGCCGACGTGCCGCCGCCGTCGAGGCAACGGCGCACTCGAGACCTGGACCGACGCGAGCGACGCGGCCGACACCCCCGTGGTCGCCACGCCGCCCCACGTGGCCGCGGTGACCCTCGATGAGGTCAGTGCTGGCCCAACGGCTGCATACCACGACGGAACGACCCCCTCGCCCGAGCTGGATCGTCCGGTCCGAGAGGCTTCGGGCGCTGCCAATACTGCAGTGGATGGTTATATCCAGAGCGAGTTCCAGCCGGTGGAGACGATCCTGGTGGCGACGGAGTTGCTTCAACGACTGGATAGACTGCAGTCTCAGCTGGACCAAGCTGCCCTGCAAGGACGGGAGGATCCGTGAGTAGCTACATGAGAGTTCTCCATTTTATGTCGAGGTGAAAATTTCGCTAAGTGGCTTTGACCATAACCAGCCACCTCGCCCACGACTATCGTGCTGCGTGCGCAGAGACCATCAAGCAGATCCCCTTGTTGGCGCTGTCCAAAGATATTGACCAGCGACTATGGACGTCCTGGCAGCGCGAACTAGCAGCGTTGGAGGGCCGTCTGGCAGCCACCAGCTCGAAAGCAAGTGAAGAGATGAAGCTCCTGGACTCGTTGTACGTCGCGCTGCGCAACTACAGCGCGCTTATACGAGGCGTCAAGACCACCTGTCGATCCAAAAGTCTGACGACATCAGAGGAGACCGTGGCCTTGCTCGTACACAGACTGTCTCTCGCTCAAGCACATGTGATGTACGCTCTGGCGGTTCACTCGAGCCAAGATGAGAAGGACTGGCGGATACCCGAACTGTACTACGAACAAGCTCGGCAGTACTGCGTCAAGCAAGGCGAGACACATTACCACCTGGCTCGGATCGTGCTTCATGGCGGGCGCTGTTTTGAAGCTCTATACCACTTGGTGCGATCACGGACAGCAGCATCTCCGTTCGAGAGCCCCGGATCGCTCGCTGAACAGTTTTTGCATCTCTCAAGCTTGCGGAACTCCGACGCTGGGCAAGATGTGGCGTCCAATTGGCTTGAGTTTGACAGAGCCATGTTGGAAGCAGTGGCACCGTATTTTGGACAGCAACAAGAGTTCTTGGTTCAAAGGCGCATGCCTCACGCACTGTCGTCGGCTTTGTGCACCCTTTTGGAGTCCATCACCAAGTCGACTCCCAATTCCTCCTCAGCTGCTCACGAAAATTCTAAGTTGGCCGCGGATCCGATTCGCATCGCTCGCGTTGTGCTTTTGGTCATCGCATGTGGGTGCCTTCAAACGGTAAGTCACATCCGAAGAAAGCTCCGGAGAGATGTGTTTCCCGACGAACGATTTCTCATGCACTGGATACTATCTGTAGGATCTTGTTCATTCCACGTCAGTCTCAGCTGTCGAGCCCGCTGAATTCGCAAACGTCAAACAACCACGAGCAGTCGAGCTCGTCGTGTCACTCGTGAATGGCTTGTTGCATCGGTTTCTTTCTACAATCACCAATCCCCTTGAGTCACTAAACCAAAAAGAGTCGGCGCTCCAGCTCATGCTGCCTGCGATCAATGTCGCGTTTGGGTGGCTCTCCACCATCTCTTGGAGGGATATGGTGGCTGAGTCGACTCGAGCAAGCTGCGAGCAGCTCAGCACAATGTTGCTGACAGGAGTTATCGCCGGTGGATTTCTTGCGCCGCACGAGGAACACACATCTTCCGAGGCCCCACCCCTTCCTGAGGAGCTTGAGCTGATCGGGTTCTCATGCTTTGGTGGGATCGATAGCCGCTCGTTGGAAGCAAAGTTGTCTGAAACAGACCAAGACACGGCCACGGACGGCGAAGTTCTGCAACGCCGCATCATGAAGTTCTTGTCGCACGTGGAAGCCTTTATGACACCCAGGCCTGCAGCAGTTGCAGTCATAGCGTCAGCGACCCCACCTCGGCCAGTGAGTGGTAGTGGCGATAGTGTGTCACAGCAACTGGAACAGCTATCCTTGAACGTGGGCGACTCTGTCTCGACTGGCTCCTCCACCCCATCCACGATTCTCCAGACCAGTGCCTCCGCATCTCGCCTTGCTGCTTCAAGAAAGAACGAAGAGGCGCAGTCCCCAGGTTCTGGTGCGTTGGACCCTGGAAATCCTCCGAAGTCTGTGGTTGAGCGAGTGGTCGTGCTGGATGCGGCCAACATTGCCATGCGCCATGGCCTTCAGCGGCGATTTTCGTGCCGCGGTATCCAGCTCTGCGCCGAGTATTTCTTCGCGCAAGGTGACCGGGTCGTGGCGTTCCTGCCTGACTACTGTCTGGACGTCGATGCCGATGGGTGCTTCCGTCGCCGTGTTGCGTACTCGGGCGGAGGTGGGCGAGCACGGCGCCGGGAAGGTCGCTGCACGATCACTCCGGACGATCGCGTGCTGCTCGAGATCCTCGTGGACTCTGGCGTCGTGGTGCTAACGCCGGCCATGGACTCGGACGACCTTTACTGCATCCACTACGCGCGGCGCCACAACGCGTTCCTGGTCACGAACGACCTCTTTCGCGACCACATCAGCGAGACCGAAGGCCCCAAGGCGCGGCAGACTGAGCTGCGCAACTGGCTGCAGGCACGCCGCATCTCGTACACGTGGGTGGCCGACGAGTTCTTGCCCAACCCCAACTCGGCCTACGAGAAGATGCGGCTCACGGCCGCCTCTACGTCCTCTGGTGGCGGAGCTTGAAGCCGCGTCCGTTCCGAGAAAGGCGCCTTGGAGAGCCATGCCCCCTTAGTGTGATTAGGCTAGTTCTTTCAGGTGGCATTTGACAGAAAGAACCCGCTCCGGCTTTCGCCAGATGCTAGCTCGTTCGTTGGAAGATCGCCAGTTGGCGGCCCAATGGTTTCTGGCGTTGGCGCCGAGGGCGCTCTATTCGGGTTGCGATTAGCTCACAGCACTGACGCAACGCGCGCACGACAGCACGACCGAAGGCATCAAAGCCCTGCGAGTGCATAACTTGCCCGAGGCCAACGACACGCGCCACACTCCCGGTGTTGGCGCCCATTTGACATCCTCCTCACTCTCTCTCGTCCCCCTCGAGCCAACGTTGGCGCCATGGCCACGTCGCTGCCCCTGCCGCGAGGCTTCTTCACGGCCGCCGGCGCGCGCCCGAGCGAGGACCAGCGGCGCCAGTACATCGAGTTTGCCGAGTCCTCCATCCGCAAGGTCTTCGCGCTGAGCGACTGCCACAAGAACAGTTGGATCCCCGTGCGCGAGAAGAAAGGAGTCGCCGTCTTCCGCAACTTCGGCCCCTCGCGCGGCCCGCAGGCCCACAAGTCCAACATCGCCGAGGTTGGCGGCAAGGGCGACCTCCACGCCTCGCTCGACGAGGTCGCGCGCGCCTACGCGGCCCACGACGACGCGCTCTTCATGCGCCTCATGAAGAAGCTCAACGCCGGCGTCATGGACGCCGCCGTCGTCGCCACCATCGTGCCGCGCTCGCCGCTCGCGCCGTATCGGTACATCGGCATCAAGTGGTTCGCCGTCAAGACGCCCACGCCGCTCGTCTCGCACCGAGACTACTGCTGCCTCGAAGTGCAGGACAAGATCGTCGACGCCTACGGCAACGAAATGTACATCCGCATCCTCAACTCGATCGAGATCAAAGAGTGTCCCTCGCTCGAAAACTCGCACGGACTCGTGCGCGCCAAGATGCTCGCCGGGTACATGTACCGCGCCGACCGCGCCGAGCCGACGCTCATCCGCATCCACCACGTCACGCGCATCGACCCCGCGGGCTACTTCCCGTCGCAGTGGGCCTACAAGATGGCCGAGTCGCAGCTCGTGAGCAGCATCGTGCAGATCAAGCGCGTCGTCGAGAAGCAGCAGATGAACGCCTGCACGTTCGTCGACAAGAAGCAGTGGGTGCCCAACCACGAGCGCCTCCACTGCGCCGTCTGCAGCCGGCCCTTCGGCACCTTCCGCCCGCGGCATCACTGCCGCTGCTGTGGTGAGGTCATCTGTGGCAAGTGCTCGATCTTCAAGTCAGTCGACGTGCCCGGCACAACGCTCAAGAACGTGCGCATCTGCTCCATCTGTAACATGGGCGTCCAGAAATCCCAACGTGATGGCGCCGGCACAAACGATGACACCATGTCCGACATCTCCACCTCGTCTGTCACGTCTAGCAGCACGCTCGCCCATAACGAGATGAACCTCATGGATCTCTATCTCAGCGCCAACGGCAACCCGGGCACGCCCTCGGCCTACTCCACGGCGTCGGCCCAGTCCAACCTGTCCATGCGCTCCACCGCCTCATCTCGCTCGGTCATTGACGCCCGCAGTCATCGTGCTGGTTCGTCAACGCCTGTCACGGCACGCTTCTTCAAGGGCGGCGGCGGCAGCGGCGGCCAGAACATCTTTAGCTCGTCCAGTCGTGTCACCACAACCTTTGCTCAGCCAGTCAATAGTTCAGCCTCCACGCCGGCACGGTCGCGTGGTGGCAGTCATACACCTCGCGCCTTGTTCAACGAGACCAACACCCCTCGCTCCTATATAGGCGGCAGCATGACTCCTCATCGTATCCCGCTCGGCTTCTTTGGACACGGGCCGGGAGCGGTGATGGTGCCACCAGTAGATGCTTCTCCTGCAGAGGAGGATCCCGTGGATGCTCATGAGCACGAGGTCCGCAAATCCATTTTCAAGCAGAATCCACTCGACCTGGGATATTTGCGTGAATCTGTGCGCAACATTCCCGGGCTGGAGGGAACTGCGGCTGGACACGCTGGTGAGGCGATGACGGACGCAGACCTGCCAGCAGTGTTGCCAGTGGTTGCTCCAGCAACGGACTCTGTCACACCTGCTCCTAAGCTGGAGGAAACAGCTACTCCTGCAGTCCAAACAACGAATTCAGATGCATCTGATTCGCACTCTACTGCTACGGCAGAGGCTGCACCAGCGCCCTCTGTGCCGGCATCCTCTTCGCTGATTCGGTGCCGAGGAGAGTCGAGCGCGTTGTCGTTGCCACCAGCAAAGATGCCTCGACTGCAAGATGAGGACGTCGTGATGGAGGATGCTAGTGAAACCCAGGAGTCAGTCGAGGAACCCACCAGTGTTAGTGACGAAGAGACTTCTGACGTCGTCCCCAGCGATATCGTTTCTAGTGAGAAGCTGTTTGATCATGATGAGCCGATCCGATCCAGCGCCAACAGTACAAGCACGACGGAGTCCTCCACTGCCGTCGCTGCGGCCGTGCAGCCAATCTCGGCAACGCCCGAGACGCCCCGCAAGAGCTTCCTTGCCGGGCTCTTCTCGCGCGCTAGTCTCGAGACGAAGCCTACGGCCGCGTAGATGTTTCAAGCCCAGCTTCCTCCAGCCGCTCATCGTTGGAGACCGCCGACCAACCTGCCAGCTCGGCAACTGGCCCCGTGTGCATGATGTGCACATGGTGAAAGCCCTCCGTATACTACGTCAACTTCCCCATTCCATGGAGGAGAACCCCGCCCGTCAGATATGCCATGCTGCTTCGTTTCAAAATCCCAAAATTTGTAAAACGTTATAAAATCTATTTTATGAAGTTCAACTTATTGGAGCGTGAGTTCGACTACCAGCTTGCACTGCGACTTGGTCCAGGGCCTTTTGCTGGTGCAAGAGAAGCTCGAGCTTCTTGGCTCCGTCCAAGAATTGCCGCGATTGTATCCGCTGCCTGGCTACCATGAGCCGCTCGTGTTGGAGCTGTCGAGCTGTCTTTTCCAGGGCAGCCTTCTGCATCTGGAGCCGAGCCTCGTGCTCCTCGCTCTCGCCCACTTTGGCCTGGAGCTCTAGCTGGGCTGCTCGCATCTTTTCGATCTCACGCTTCATTTCCACGAACTCACTCATCCGCTGCGCCATCAGTCTCGACTTCTCGAAGGTCTCTCGTCCGAGTTTGGTGACCTCTGCTTTCCGAGCATCCAGAACACTCTCCTCCTGAGCAAGTCGGTGGACACGGTCCTCCACGTACGCCACTTTCGCATCCAGCTCCGCCCGTTCTTCGACAAGCTTCAGTCGTCGCACCTCTAGCTGCTCGCGCGTCGCGTCCAAACGGCCACGTTCCTCGTCGATGCGAGAAGAGCTCTTGGTCATTGACATGAGCAGCTCACGTCGCTGTTCATCGAGAGCCTCCCGCTCTCTCCCGATCTTGGCTAGTTCCTCGTGGAGACGCTTCTCGGCTCGATCCTCCGCAGTCTTCTTCGCCTCCCATGCGAGTGCGAGCTCCCTCTCGAACCGGACGCTCTCCTTAGCTACGTGCGCCTCGAGTTCGATGGTCCGTTGCTTGACCTGAGCTTCCAGCTTCTCCAGCCGCTGCATCTCATTCTCAACCATCGCTCGATGGGATTCCGGGAGCGTGGCCCGCTCTTGCCTCCACGCCTCGCGCTCTAACTGCAGGGTTTTCTGGACAGCCTCCACGTCGATGCGAGCTTTGTGTTCGAGCACCTCGCACTGCATCTTGTGGTGGTGCATCAGTTCGTCCACCCTACGCTCGGCGTCTAGTTTTGAGCCGACTGCGTCCTCATACTTGAGGTTGAGTGCGTGGAAATCGCTCAGCGTCGCCTGGAGCTTCTCCGCGAGTACGAGATTCCGTGCCTCCACATTTCGGCGCTCGCTTTCGTTTTGTTCCACCATCACGCGAAGAGATTCGTTGGCCATGAGCTGCTGCTCGCCCCGTTGCTCTGCAGCCAGAAGCTTCCCCGTGAGCTCAACCACTTCGCCTCGCAGTCTCTCGACCAGCATCTCGGTCTCCCGGCGCCGCTCCGTGGCTCGCTTGCGCTTCTTCTCCATGCGGCTCTTGCGCATCTTGATCTCTTCCTTGTGGATCCGCAGCTCGGTCTTGAGCTCGCGCTCTTTCCACGTCAGCAGCGCATTCCTTTCGCGCAGCTCCTCGAGCTCGTCCTGGTACTTGCTCTCCATCTTTCGCAGCAACAGCGACAGCGACTTGTCGCTCTCAATCTCCAGCATCGCCTGTGCCTGCGGATGCACGAAACTGGCCTGCGCGGGCGGAAGCACTGGCCGCGAGGAGGACGCCTTGCCAGGACTCGGCAGCCCCGTGGGCTTGGACAGCACCTTAAGGTTGACGTTGGGAGAATTGGGGTTGAGGTGGGCCTTCGTCTGAGGACTGCTTCCTTGCGAGCTGTTGGAATCTCGCCGAACAGGAACCGAGAGGTCCACGACGAGCCGGTTGATGCTCTGCGAGTGCCGACTCTCGTCTTCGAACGAGGCCTCGCTGTAGGCGTACTCGGCGTCTTCTGCGATGGCCGGCGGCGGCGCGTCTCGCCGCATGGGGCTGCGCGCCGGTGCTTTCTTAGCTTTCGCCTCCTCATCGGCATCTTCAAAGTCGACGCTATACGCATCCTCGTCGGCCTCGTAGTCGTCGTCGGCGTAGGGATCCGAGGCGTCGTCGGCCTGCCGAGAGCTGCTAGAAGGGACAGGACCAGGACCAGGAATGGGTACAGGACGCACAGCAGGCCTCGCGGCGACCTCGTCTTCCTCGATCTCGTCCGCCGCGAAGCTGTCGTCGTAGGCCTCGGCGTCCGACGCCACTTCGGAGGCCGCCGAGTCGTCGCTGTCCATCGTTGCAGTCGTTGGATTCCGAGCCTGTCAATCGCGTCGGTCGACAGTTGGAGTTCTCCAACGGCCGTCTATTTCCGGGACTCCTCGTGCGCGGGATCTGTTGGATCTGCTATTGCCTCGCTTTTTGTTCTTGCCGACACGACGCAGCATGAGAACGAAAAGCACCTGTCGTGGCGTTTCGACGCGGGGAGGATCCGGAACACCCGAGAAGAAAGCGGGATGCAGAGCGAGACTCAAGACGGAGCGGCGACCTCGGCAAAAGAAGCAAATAGAATTTCATCTTTCGGAGGTGTTTCCCCTCTCCGAGCCCGGCGGTCTTTGGAGGGGGAGTCAAGCGGAAAACCCAGCGAGGCAGCGTCCCTCCCTTCCCCACGCACGCGCTTACTTCATCTTGTCGGCGTTCGAGTTCGGGCCGAGCTTCTTGGCGCCAGGCACGACGTTGACGAAGCGGCGGTTGTACTGCCAGCGCTTCTTGGCGCGGCCCGTGAGCGCCTTCTTCTTCTCCTCGCTCTTGGCCACCTTGGGCGTCTGGTTCTTGACCTTACCGGCACGAGCCAGCGAGCCGTGGACCTTACCACCACCGCGCAGGCGCAGCGACAGGTTCAGCGTCGTGTTGTTCTCAATGCTGCAACATAAGCACCGTCCGTCAGCCGCCGCTCGCTCCATTTCGAGACGCCGTCACCTCACGCACCTCATGGTGCTCGAGTGGTTTTCCTCTTTAATGGCTCCGACTCGACAAGCGACCCACACGCCGCCACCATCCAATGCCAGTGCCCGAGCCAACGCGCAAGAAGGAGAGACCACCCAATCACCCAATCACCCACGTCGGAGAGTCTTTTTACGTCTCGTAAAAACACCCGCGCGCGCACTTAGCAGTCACTACTTAGTTGAGTGACATCCACGGCAACCACTTGCAACACAGAAAATGCCCATGACCACCATGCTGCTCGCACGCCTCTCGCGGCCGGCGCGGCGCTCGCTCGCGCGCCGTGCGCTGCTGTCTGCCCCGTCTATGCGATGGCGCTCGGACGCGGCGGCAGACGACGACGCCGACGGCGTGCTGCCGACGCACATCAAGTTCCGCATGCCCGACCTCGACTTCGAGCAGATCTCGGGCGGCTCGGGCGGCGTGACGCTGGCCAAGTGGCACGCGCGCGAGGGCGCCGCCGTGACCGACGGCACGCACATGTGCGAGATCGACACGCCCGACCTCGTCTTCGTGCTCGACTCGGGCGACGAGGGCTTCCTTGCGCGCATCCGTACGTAACGCCGTCCATGTGTATCAATGGCGCTCTAACCCGTCACTCTCCAGTCGTGCCGGCCGAGACCAAGGACGTGCCGCCCGGACAGCCACTCGCGATCATCGTGCCCACCGAAGCCGACATTGCGCCGTTCCTGGACGCGCTGCAGCGCCACCCCAAGGCCATCGAGGGCTACGTCGAACTGGCCGCGCCGGCCACGCCAGCGACCACTGACGCGGCCTCGACAAACGACGCGGACAGCGGCGGCGGCGCCGCCGTGCTGCGGCTGCTCCATAAGCTCCACAAGGATGGCCACTTCGTGGACGAGAAGATTCTCAAGGTGCTCAAGTCGCTCGCGCGCAAGAACGACGCGCAGCTCCTGGTGACCTACAAAGGCAGCTTCGACGGCGAGGCGTTCGACCACGCCTTCTTCGTCGAGACGGCCGTCGAGCTCGCTGAGGAAGCGCTCGCGCACCAGGACAAGAGCAGCAATTGATGGACTAATATTACCTCGCTTGGCTTTTCCCCCTACGCTGCGACCACCACGACTGTCGCTGACCGAACGGTGCTCCGCGGGCCGCCGGCGCCGGAGGACCCGTTATCGTCCACTTCGATCGTCACGCCGTCCTGAGAGCCGGTCGTGCAGCCGTCCTTGGCCAGACAGGCATATTGGACGTGGCGAGCGAACGCCTCGGCGAGCGTCGCGAGCGTCGCCGACAGCTCCAGCGACGGTGCACCACGCGGATCCTCCACGGCACTGAAGAGCACGGCGCCGCTCGCTCTCAGCGCCTCCTCATCTACCAGGCGGATGCGTCCGCTTCCAACAGACACGCGGAGAAAGAGAAGAGCGTCCTCGCCGGCATCCTCATCCTCGACACTTGCGGCAGTCAAGGGCATCCACGAATCCAGCGGCGCAAAGATGCGAGTCGGTAGCGTGACCACGGGCGCGTGGTTCAAGGCCCGGACCCAGACAGCAAGGCTCTGCGACGCTGAGTACGCGCGCCCATCGTCATTCGCTCCGTCCTCAGTCTGCTCCTCCGTGAGCGTGGCGGTGATGGCGTCGTCCCAGCCCAGTACGCCTGCTCGTGTTCTCGAAGCGCGATACACGATCTCGGCGACGAGGCAGTTGAGCTGAGGTAACGGCCCCCGCAACACAATGCTGACGGCATCCATGTCGTCGTCGAACCCACAGGATCGGCGGTTGCTGAGCCGGAGCTCGCCATACCCACACCGCAACGACAAGCGATACGTTCGGTCGCTTCGGTCGTCACGGTCGTCCACCAACGTGAGCGACCTCGAGATAACTGGTCTGCTGACTCCTGACGAGTAGCGAGGCTCCCTACGCTGATACCCGAAGAAGACGAAGCCGCTACCCACCGAGAGGGCTCGAGGCGTCGCCGCCATTGCCAGGTCATTCGGTTGCACGACTTCGCGCGAGCCACTGAAGAGCTTCGTTGTGGCTCCGCTGGTTCCGTCAGAGATCCAGAACTCGGTCACTTGCGGGTCGCGATCCGTCGCAGCGGAGAAGGCGAGGACGATGCTGCTGAGAGTCAGCACCGTCAGATACCGAGGAGCCGAGCCACGGGCCCCGAGAACGAGATCCACGAGCAGCTTGGTGTTGGCGGCCGAGCCGTCCGTCGCCCAGAGCTCGGCGCCGTGGACGCCGTCGTCCGCCTGGAAGAACACCTTCCCGTTGAAATGGATGAGGTAGCGAGGCTCGGACGCCAGCGTGCCCGGCCGAATATCCAAGACCAGCGATGTGCCTGCGGCGGTCCCGTCGCTCCTCCATAGCTCCGCACCGTGGATACCGTCGTCCGCCTGGAAGAGCAGCAGCCCTACGGCTGGCAGCGCGACGAGGAACTGGGGGTTCGAAGACTGTTGGCCGCCGCGAATGTCGAGCACGAGCTGAGTGCCGACTCCTGGGACGCCGTGGTCCGCCTGCGCGAAGTCCTGTCGCGGCTGCCCATCGCTCACCCACAGTTCACGGCCATAGGTGGCGGTCTCAGCCGAGAAAAAGAGCTTCCCGTTCGCGACGGTCAGCTGCTCGGGCGAGGAGCTGCGCGTGCCGAAGGCCACGTCCGCGACAAGCCATGAGCCGCCCCGCGTGCCGTCCGACACCCAGAGCTCTGCTCCGTACGACGCCGTGGTCGCCTGGAAGAACAGACGGCTCTGGAACTCGGTCAGGTACGCCGGTCGCGAGCCTTCGCTCGTGTCGCCGATGCGCACGACGCGACGCGTCCCCTCTGCCGTGCCGTCGGAAGCCCAGAGCTCTGAGCCCCACTCGGGCTGCTCGTCATCGCCATATTGCCGTCGACAGACGATGCCAGCGAACTCGTGGGTCTCAAAGCCGACGTCGGGACGGTACGAGTCGCGATGGCCCGCGTGCTTGAACGCGCCGGTGCCTTTGGAGTCGGCGAAGCGGAAGTGCGAGCGCGCCTGACCGCCCCACGCGTATCCCTGCCAGCCGCACTGAGCGAAGTACACGAGCGGCTCGTGCGCGTGGCTGTTGTCCTCAACAGTGCCTATGAAGACCGCCGACGCCTCGGCCGTCGTCATCCACTGGTAGCCGACCGGACAGTCGTACGTCTCGTCCGGATCCCAGGTCGTCTGCTGCGCCACGACGAAGAACACGCCCGGCACGAATGCGCTCTCGCGAAAGCCGTCGCAGGCGTCTCGGAGGTCTGACCGCAATCGCCACGCATCCTCGTTCGGTCCGCTCGCTGAGAAGTAGACGAGGCCATCGACGGAGAAGCGCACGAGGTATTGAGGGTGCGAGCTGCGTGGCCCCGGCGAGATGTCGACGAGCAGTCGCGTGCCGGCGGCCGTGCCGTCGCTAGTCCACAGCTCCACGCCTGTCGCGGGGTCAAAGGCGCTGAAGAGGAACTGGTGCACGCCAACCGACGCGTAGAAGGATGTGGCAGTGCGGCCATCGTCCGACGCCACGTCGAAGAGGCTCTTAAAGCGCGAGTCCGAGTCGTGTGCAAGCGGATCGACAGCTACGAGCTGCCAGTGGCGTTTCACTGCCGAGTGCGGCGCGTCATCCGGTGCTGGATCTGTTGGCGCGCCGCGTACAAGGACGGACGCATGTTCGTCTACTTGTAGCGGCGCGACTCGCGTTCCATAAGGCGGCACGAGGATCTGTGGGCCGACGTTGACCCGGTGAAGGCGAACGACCATCGCGAAGGCTGTCTCTTGGGGTCCTCCGCGGCCGTCAAAGCCCAGATCCGAGATCTCGAGCAGGACGACGGCGCTGCCGACAAACTGCGGAGCGCTGGTGAAGACGAGTGATGCGAGAACGAACTGGTTCAGCGCCGTGATGGATCCGTAATACGTCGTCGGCGTCGACCAGTTATCGTCGCGCCTGTCGGGTTCGAGCGAGACGAGGATGTTGAGGCTCCGGAGTCTCTCGAGACTTTCAGTTGGTCTCACTGAGCACGAGCGACACGACACGCGGAGTCGCACGACGGGCTCGGGGAGCAAACGGTCCACGCTGTTTGTCACGGCGGCGTCGGCGTCGAAAGCAGAGACAGCGTCGAGCACTTGCTCTTGGCCTTGGAATGCTTCCATCGCCGGTGCTCCGTACTGGAGACTGTCGGCAGCGACCTCCTGCCTGGTGACTCGACGGAAGCGCTGGGAGATAATGACTGGTGCGTCGTTGATGGCGTTGATCGCCACTCGAAGCGTCACGCTGGTGTCGTCGGTCTCGTTGGAACAGGAGCTGGTCGAGTCTGAGACATTGAGGACGACGGCGTCGAGAATGTGGCCGCTGGTGTGGAAGTCTGGTTGCAGGCGGTAGATGAGCCCGTGGAGAGCTGCGTTGACGTCGCCGACGCGTCCCATGAGTACCACACGAGAGAAGAACAAGAGCCGCAGAGCCTCAAGCGGCGTCGACCACGACACGAACGTCTCGTTTGCAAACCGCAGGCCCCGTGTGGTCGCGAGCATCACGCCGCCTCCGTCGCGTACGTCGATGGAGACAGCGACCTCACGCTCGCGGTCCACGTCACCAGCGATCACCGTGTCTGGGTCTTCTATCGAGAGACTCGAAATCAGCGTCTGACTGTCTTCATCGATCACAATGTCGGTAAGCCGCTCAGAAGCTACCGTCTCCTTGCGCCACCGCGGCGAGTCGCACACGGGCGCTACGTTCACCAACAGGGAGGTCACTGCCACGTCTTCATCGATGACCGCAGTGTCGACCTGCCTGACTCGGATCCGGATCGCGTCGGGGCCGAACCAGTTCTCGTCCGGGACGTACGCGCTTCCATTCAGCGCCGCGTTGATCTGGGGCAGGAACCCTCGGAACGTCGCCACATGCTGGCTTGGCGTCGGCACCAGGAGGAGCCGCGTCGCGCTGAATGCAGTGGCCGCCAGGAGGAAGCGTCCGTGGTCGCTTTGGATCTCGACCTTGTACTGAGGAGCGGCCGCCACAGACCGCGTCGAAGCGTCGGCATCGCCGAGTCGGATGGAGCCGTCGAACACCAATGGTGTGTCTTCGCTCGTTGTCAGTGTCTGGTCGTCAGGCGCCAGTAGTTGCACCACGTGAGCACGTCGCCGCAACGGCATCACGACGACGTGCTGACGCGTGACTTGAGGGCCGCCCTTCCCGAATGTGCCTCTATCGTCCGCGGTGAACCAGATCTCCACGGGCTCTAGGACCTCTGCCTTCGCGTCAGCGACCGCAAGCACGATCTCACTTAGCGCCAGGTTCAGCTGCTGCAGCGTGCCTGCCAGAGCCAAGTACGAGGACGCCAACGGAGCAGCCGACGCCGTGAACTGCGGGGCGTGCTGCAATTCTGCTAGCCGTGGGAACGTGATAACGGCGTTGCCGGTCACCTCGACGACAACCTCCAGGTCACAGCCCACAGCGGTGCACTCCAACGCCTCGAAGTCCACGTCGTGGAGCTCGACGCCAGCGATGCGCGTCGGCTCGTCCTGGATCCAAGCGACTGGCGCGGCTGGGAGTGTCCACTGGGGCGGGTCATTGACGGCGTGGACTTGGATAGGCACGACCTGGCTCGTTTGGATCGAGTCTTCGTTGGCGTAGGTGTCGGTCGCTGTCGCCGAGATCTCGAGGGCGTCCGCGCCATAATAGTTGGCGGACGGTAAGTACCTCAGCGTCGCAACACTGCCGTCGACCAGTTCGAAGAGTCCTTGCAGTCGCCACAGACTGCCGTCGTCGGCCGAGCCGCTCGTCGCGACTCCCCGCAGTGACACGTCGTCCAGGGAGATGCGGCCGTGGCTCACTCGTATCGTCACGTCGAGCGACGCCCGTGCAGTGTCGTCCTCGCTCGTGAAGCCCAGTCCTTGCGTTTCGATCCACGCGTCCTCGTCCCCATGGAGTACTCCGTCGCCCAGCGCCACGTAGACGCTCGTCTGGAGGACGGTTGGTACCGAAATCAGCACGGGGTCTGGAGTGGGCGCGACGTACACGAAGAGAACCGATCGGGTGGTTGCGTTGAACTGCTGGCCATCCGTTAGCACCACGGAGATTGTATCATAGCCGTCGCTTTCGTCCTCGCCGTGCGCGAGGCTGTTCCAGTCTCGCGCCGACGTGTAGACGACTCGTGACAACGCAGCGTTGAGGTCAGCGAGCGGCCCTGACAGAACGAGGCGTGTCGACGAAGCGGGCGCCCACGCTGCGGAATCGTTCCGCTTGACTTCCACGGTGGAGCCGACGGTGACAAGGTCGTTCAAGATCGCAATCGATCCGTACGTCACCGCCAAGTCGACTTGAACGCGGCCGAAAGGTCTGACGTCGGGATCGAGGACGCGGAGGTCGCGCAGCACGAGCGCCTCGTCTTCTCTGATTTCGTAGTAGAAGCTGCTTCGACTGGTGAGATACGGCGCGTCATTGACTTCTGTTACGACGATCGGGACCACGACTGAGTCCTCGGCGGCCGCTGCCATGGCGACGCGAATCTTCAGGGCGTCGCTGCCACTCGCATCGGCGTCGCTAGTATACACGAGACGACTGAGGAGCCGACGCAGGCACTCGATGCCAGTCGCCTGGACACTGACGCGTTTGCTTCCCGAGAGCGAGCCGACGAGTATCTTCCTCACGCACCTGGCGCCGGTGCCAACGTCGAGGCGGCCTCGTGACACAGCGAGATCCAGTTGCCACTGATGCGGGCGGCTGTCTGCGTCGTCGGCCGCGCGGACAGAGAGGCCCTGTAGAGGCGTCGGCGTGTCCTCGAGCACTGTGATGGGGAGACACTCCAGACGCAGTCGCGAGAGGTAGTCGGGCTCCCATCGTGTCGGGTGCTCCACGGCCGTCGGCACGATGATCACGGGCGGGTCCACTCGTGGTCGCACGACGAGGTCGGCTGTCGTGACCTGAGGCATGGCAGGTGAGAGCGAAAGTGACGACACGTTGAATCGCCACTCCACGAGGAGGTGGTCCGGCATCTGCAGCATGTTCCAGTTGAGCGGCGGCACGTACACCAGGCGCTGGAGCATCTCGTGGAGGTGGCGTCGCGTGCCTTCTATCGTCAGCGACGGAGCCGGCGACTGGTTCTGGCCGACAGGGAGGTGTACGGCGCCGTGGCTGACGTGGACGTCGAGTCGGAACTCGTCTCCGTCCTCACTCGAGTCGCCTTGGGCGTCGATTGCAGCAAACTGCCGCTTGGTGAAGTAGTACAGGGCGTTTCCAGCGACGAAAAGCTGAGACCGACGGCCGCTGCTAACAGGCGACGTGGACGCCAGCTGAACGGCGTTGGATCGTGCGAAGACGGCGTCCCACACGCGAGAAGTGCCCGCTGCCGTTCCGTCCGAGACCCACAGCTCGCCCGTTCCGTGCGCGTTGGCTGCGTGGAAGTACAGTCGACCGTTTGCGACTGTGAGCAGAGAGGGCGGGGCGCTGGCAGCGCCCGGCACGAGTTCGATCAGCAGCTTCGTGCCCGCGGCCGTGCCGTCACTCACGAAGAGCTCGCGCCCCATCGCGTCAGCGTTCGCGGTCGCTGCGAAGAACAATTTGGCGCCAAACACGACGAGATGCGAGGGGTCCGACCCTTGGCCCGCCGCAGCGTTGATGTCCTTGACCATTTTCGTACCCGCCAGAGTACCGTCCGTGACCCACAGCTCCCGGCCGTTGATGCAGTCGCTCGCGGAGAAGAACACGCCAAGCGAGCCCATCGGGGTGAGGAACTGCGGACTGGACGACCTGCCGCTCGTGCAGATGTCGCGCACGAGCGCAGTGCCGATGAGAAGGCCGCTTATCACCGGCGTCTGTCGAGTGCCGCGCTCGGCCGTTCGGCTCGCGAGCCCATCCGTCGACCAGAGTTCGCGCCCGGCCTCCGTCGTGGCAGCGAAGTACATGCGTCCGTCCCCCGCCGTCCACTCTGCGAAGTCGCTCGGGTCGGAGCTGCGCGGACCGCGCCAAATGTCCTCGACGAGCATCGTGCCGGCGCTCGTGCCGTCGGTCCTGAAGAGCTCCGTGCCGAGATCCGGCGTCCAGGCCTGGAAGAGCAGTCGCTTGGGCTGGAAGGGCGTGAAGAACCTCGGATTCGAGCCTCGCGGCCCAGGCGCAATGTCGTTGAGGCGCTTGGCCACGCCAGTAGCGTCGGAGATCCAAACTTCGCGTCCAGCGGGATCGTGGCTCGCTTCGTCGCGGACGCAGACGATGCCAGCAAAGTCGGTTGTGGAGAACGAGACCTCGACAGCCGCCGAGTCTCGCCGGCCTGCGTGCTTCAAAGCGCCTGTGGTGACCGAGTCCGCTAACCGGAAGTGCTTGCGCGAGACGCCGCCGAAGCTGTACCCGTTCCAGTCACATGAGTCCCAGAACACGTACGGCTCGCTCAAGTTCATGGGGGCGTCGCTGGTGCGGCCAGGGAAGCGGGTCTGCGCTTCAGCAGTTGTGGCCCATCGCCAGCCCGGTCGAGGGCAGTCGTACGTCGCCTGTGGATCCCACATCGAGGTCGTCGCGACGACGTACACGACGTCGCCCGCTGTCGAGCTCCGTCGCTCCGAGTTGCACGGCTTCTCGGTCACCAGCTTCCACGAGCGGTCGATGCCGCGCGCAGCAAACACGACCTGGTTGTTCGCAGGAGGAAGCAGCGTCAGGTCGCTTGGGCTGGAGCTCTCGTCGCCAGGCATGAGATCCGCCAAGAGCTTGGTGCCGTTGGGAGTACCGTCCGACACCCATAGCTCTTCGCCGTTCACGAGATCCGACCCTCGAAAGAAGAAGGCATTGCTGCTCGCGGATGGAGACGCGAATGTGGCGGCCGTGAGGCCCGGGAAGCTCCCGATCCACCGGTGCCGCCAGTCGTCGTCGGAGCTGCTGCTCTTGAGCGTCGTGACGGCGGCGGGGAGCAGCTCCGTGCGACGCAGTTCGGCCACTGGCTGGCGAGCGCGTTCGATTCGTCCGCGCTCGCCAACAGAATCAACGGCGAGCGACAGCTTCGGAAAGCGGAACCCGTCGTCTTCTTGGGCAGCGTACGTGATCGCATTGCTGTCGGCCACGACGACTCGAGGCACGAGGATCGAGTGCTGGATCTGGATCTGCAAGGTTCGTGACGACGTGAGCACGGGGCGGCCGCTCGGGTGGTAGCGAACTCTGACTGTGAGTGTGTCTCTCGCGTGGTCGTACACCAGAGACGGTTCGTAGTAGAGATGTTCGAGAGCGTCGTTCAGAGTGCCGACGTCACCTCGCAGAGTCAAGCGAACGCTGTCGTTCGACGCGAACTTCGACAGCCCGTCCTGTTGCGAGACAGAGAGCCGCCCCAAATCGACCTGAAGGGACAGCTCGACGTCGTCGACGTTTCGTGCCGTCGTGCAAAAGGGCGCGTTTGCGTCAGCGATGGAGAGGCCGCTGATCCTGGTGGGTGAGTCCTCTGTTGCGAACACCATGGGATCGTCCGTCATCGAGATCTTCGGTTCAAAAGGAGGCTCGTTGATCTGAACCAAAAACTCATTCGACGATGTCGGTCGCGTCGCCTCGTCGCCAATGAAGATCTCTGCTGAGAAGATATCCACAGCGTGAGTGCTGTCCAGTGACGACGCGTATTCGAGATTCAGCAGCTCAGTGTTCACGACTCGAGTGGTGTCATTGATCCAAAGTTCACTCTTCGGTTCATGGCCATCCCGATCGTCCATCTGCAGCGTCCCGTGCTCGACGCGGACACGAAGGCGGACCCAAAGGAGGCAGGCGAACCACGCTGGGACTTCCACCTGGAGGAGACCCACGTCGTGACGTCTGCCACGAGTGGCAATTATGTCGGCGTCGTTGGATGATACCACACTGACTTGAGAAGGAGGCTGGAAAGGAAGAAACTGCTCGTCCGTCTTCACCATGGCCGTGGCGGTGCTTGATTCAGGGAGTGCAGCTGTGAGTGCCAGGCTGACGTAGCCCCCGACCAAGTCTGGAGGAAGCAAGTACGAAAACTGAGCGAGCATCTTTTGCAGCTCGGCGGTTGGACCGCGCAGCTCGAAATGGTCGGCCTGGAAGGATCCCTCCAAGCCACCGATCCAGGCTTCACGCCCATCTAAGGCACCGAAGCCGGGAAATGACCAGGTTCCCTTGAGCGACGGCGACAGTGGGTGCCGCTGAGTGCGAACGAACGCGCCAAGCCCCGCGAAACCTGCTCCGTCCCCGGTGAGGAGAGCCGTAGCTTCGAGGGGCGCGAGTTGTTCAGTGAACAACACGGCAAATGACGCACCGCCGACGGCTCGGACTTCTCTTCTCCGGACTATGACGCGGCCGAATCCAATGGAAGTGTTCCTCACCGTTGAGAGCCGATGGAGCGCGTCTTCGATCTCGCTCGCGGTGGCAGATACGGACAACGAGCTGGTTTGTTTGCCCTGATACGAGAGCGAGAACGTTCCGCCCACTTGGTTCGTGGGCGTGAGCGTCGAAACATCGACGGCCATTGCAGGCACACTTGAGCTGGATCCGGCGACGAGCGATGGGAAGTCGGCCGGCGCTCCGATGATCGTCACCGTCCACACATACGAAGACGACGCCCCTGTCGGCGATCGCTTGACGACTACTTGCGTGCCATTCGTCCACTCGACGTGCGGGAGCAAACTGATAGCGTCCATAAGCTTGGACTGTAACGACCTACCGGGGCGTCCGCCGGACTGCCGCTCGTAGCCCTCGTCTGCTGCCATCGCCACCGTGTCGAAGTCCATTGCGTCCGTCGTTGCCAGCGATATGCCCAGCGGATCCGAACGAAACGCCAAGGAGAATGTTCCGCCAGCAGCAGTCACACTAGTACGCGTCGCCGTGATGCGATATACCGGGTCGACATGGATGGCTCCAACGTCTACGGTGACCACCGTGCCCTGGCCTTGGCCGGGAGTCAGTCGTGTGATCTCTACATAGCCTCCGGGGAGGATCTGTGTCGGCCAGACCGTGTCAGACGCCGTAGCGACTGGCGCCAAGGACGACCAGTCGGCGGTCAGCAGCGGGACGTTGGCCGCCGGTTGGAAGAACGTGACGTCCCACGCGAACGGCCCGCGACTGTCAACCCGGACAACGTCCACCGAGGCGAGCTCTTCGAGCGTCTCCTGGACGTCAAGGGCGGTTGCATGTGCGGAAATGGTTCGTGTCCGTTCGCCTCCGAGTTGGAGCACGAATGATCCGCCGAGGGAGCTCCCCATGGTCTCTGACTTTGTCACTATGCTCACTCCACCAACGCTGAGCGCCGTTGCTCCAATCTGCAGCGCTGGTAGCAGGTCGTCGCCAGGTTCCAGAGCGGCGTAGATTCGCCACGTGGCTGTCGTGGTGTCTATGCTCTTAACGACCTGGACGTTCGTGTTTGCAACCGGCAGGACACTGGCCAGACACGCCTCCATGGACTCGCCTCGACCTCTTCCGGTGCCTTCGTCTCCGGCAACTTCATTCGCGCGCATCGCAACTGCCTGAGACACCATGACCGTCTTTCGGGCTTGGTTGGAAACTGGATCGACGGTTTGCAACTCGAAAGTCCCAGTGACTGTCGTGACGTCGACACCACTCGGGCTCTGCAGGGCCACAGTAAGCACCTGGAGGCGGTCAGGGCCAACGAGACGGACACGCTGGACTTCTGGGACGACTCGAAACGCCGGCGTCCCAGTCACGCGCACGGCTTCGTTCTGACCGAGGACGAGGTTGCCGCTGCTACTTGCACTAGTTACGAGAGCGACACCAGAGATCGATAGCGTGCGCTGCCTCATATCCAGAGATGCGTGGTCGGGCGAGAGCCGAAGAGACACGAACGCGTCTTCCTCGGCACGTCCACCACTACAGATTATAAGTCTCTGGATCGACGTGGCTTCCTCCAAATCTCCCGCGTCGTGGCCCAAGTCGCTCACGACAATGTCGAGGTGCTCGCTTGGTAAATTGTCTCTCGGGTCGTCGCCGTGGCACGGGAACGTGACGCTATCAGACGTCGAAGTGTACAACACATGGCGGAGCAACTCGTTGATCGTTCTGAGAGATGCCTCAAGAGTGAGCGATTGGTGAGACTGCACTCCGCCACTAGCGTGCACAGAGTTGACTGAGTTCAACACGTGCACGATGTCGCTGAGATCCTCCAACCTGGGGACCACGAAGCTCGAGGTCGCGATCAGTTGAACCCTGATGATCTCGTGGCTTTCCTCCAGATGTGAGACGTCGACGTCCGAGATCTCGATTGACAATTGGGTTTGGAAGAACACGAGGGCTGTTGTGTTATCGTCGTCGACAGTCGTTCGCTGAGTGGTAATGCCCAAGCGAGTATCGATGCGCGGTGGGTCGTTCACGCGTTGAACGAATATCTCGTGGCTCCACTCGACGCGCTCGCTCTCCTCAACTTGCCGCGGCGCAGCGATAGTCACATGGAGTGAGTCAACGCCGGAGAACTCGACTTGTGGCTGGTATGCAGTCAACGCGAGCGCGGTCCTGAGTGCTGGCAGCGTCCCTTCGAGTTGCAGCGTCGACGCGGAGGCTTTGCTCATAACGTGGACACAGCATACGTCGTCAAGCGGCACTCGCAGCTCTCCTTGGTTCACCGTCGCTATCAAGATGTACAGCTGGCTGTCCAGGCTGTGAATTTCGTTGGACAATTCGAATGCCACACCCACGGCGACGGTGCCATCCTCGTCAAGCGACAGGGTCATGTTGTCGGAAGGATACACTACTGCTGACAAGGTCTGCTGCTTGGATGCGGTCGAACCGAAATGGACGCGGACCTCAGTCTCGCCATTTGAAATCTTGGCGCCGTCAGCTGGGTCGACGGAGACCAGGAAGCGAAGGATCGCTTCACCCGCGTCGCTCGACTGTCGCTGCTGCACGCGAGTTTGAGCGAGCGCCGAGTTCACGACTGAGATGGGACCGCTAATGTCAATGGAGAAACCTTCCTCAGCTCGACCACACTTGCGGTCGACCACACAAACTTCAGCTTGATCGACCGTTATCGTGATCTGTACGTTTCCCTCACACTCCACTCGCACATGCACTGGTCGCAGCTTGTCACTTCCGCCGACAAGACGGACACCATCGACGAGCGCGAACCGCTCGCTCGTCACGTACTCGTTCTGTCGCGTCACCCATTGCACCGCTGGCTCTGTGACTGCAAAACGGAACGCCACTCGTTTTCTTTCGACTGCTCCCGCGAACGGCGATTCGTCCGTCTCCGACAGAGTAAGTTCAATGACGCCGTCTCCACTCTGAGCCAAGTTCGAAGCGCTATTCGTAATTGTCAGCGCCGCCATCAACTGCGTCAGTGAAGCCCGCGTGCCAAAGAACTGTAACGTTTGCGAAGGACTTCGATCAGCGTTCGAGTAGTCAACGTACGGAACGTACACGCCGCCGGGGAGATCGTAGCCCAGCAAGCACGATGAAGAACACGACACATTGAGAGAGAGAGGCCGCTGGTCCGTGTCTTCGTCCTCTGCGACAGCTGAAGAGACGTTTACGCGGAGGAATGTCGCTAGGAAAGAGAACGCTCCACGCTCCCAAGTCATGAGAACACTCTCCGCTGAGATAGTTGGCGCCATGTCGATCGAGTACCGTGGTTCAGGTGGGAGAAGTTTGACGCTGACGCGTCGAGAGACGTACCGACGATTTGCGTGCCACAGTTCGACAGAGATCTCGTCGTCTTTTTCCTGGTTTGTGAGCGAGCCGCCTCGATAAATGGTGTTTTGGAGTTGATCCTGCATGCAAGTCCATGTCCCCCCAAGTTCAAGTCGAACCGGACTTCCCCAATCTGCATTTTGACTTGCCCGTGTTTCAGCCGATTGCCCACACGACGTAGACGAGGTTTCAAAGGAGCCCAACGTCGCATGCAACCGCAGGACAACCCTCGTTTCGGGTGGCAGCATGGATGCTACGGACAAGACGCTTGCGAGTGGCAGAGCACCCATAAAAGACACTTCCTGCATGCCACTTGTTGCCTGCACGAGCAAGTCGAGGGGGACCAAATCGAGCGAGCGACTCCAACAAGTACCTTCTGCTATCGCGTCCGAAACGCAAATCTCGACGGCGGCGTTTTGAGTTGAAGAGTCTACGTAGAGGACTTCAACGACAGAAGGTCTGGAGAAGACGCTGTTGATCGCGGACTGAGTGCCTCGTACCTGCAGCAGAGTCGCCGTTGCGATTGAGTCGAGGCCTTCAATGAGTAGCCCTCTTTCACGGGCGAAGCTCAGGTCGGTGACGCTGAGGTTGTGGTTGCTCTTGATGACCACAGTCAAGACGTCCTCGTTGTCTGCATCGGAGACTGTGAACTCTGGGACGAAGCTCCTTAGCGGAACGACATCGAGATCTTCTCTTGTCACTACAAGTAGAGACGGCGGATCATTGATTCCGATGATTTGGATCCCCAGGGCCGCGTGCTGATCGCCAACGGAGATGCTGAGGGCGTCGTTTCCTGCGAAATCTGTGTCGGGTGAGTACTGGAGCCTCGAGAGCACGCTCTTGAGATCTTCGAGGGAGTGGCACTCGAATGTATGATTTCTGCTTGGAACAGACAGCGTAATTGAAGAGTTGGCGTAGAGTTGACCGTGATCTGCAGACAGCCGCACCACCACGTCCACTTGGTCGTCTCCGAGTGTGTCCAATCTATCCCATTGGAAAACATTGGCGATTTCCAATGGGCTGTCTTCGTGCGTGACTAGGTGTCGCTGCTTCAGTACTTGCGAGAGCCACTGGATCCGGCGACCGACTTGAACATCGACGTAAACTTCCACTTCCATGGACGTTGTCCCATCGTCAGGATTGACATGACTCACGCTCACCACAACAGGGATCGTTTGAGACGCTCGCAACGAGGCCAGGGGTGACATCGTCAGGTGGACTCCTCTCAGGAGCTTCGTTATTCCGGCGGCCCTCCCTTGGAAAGTAAGCTGCTGCATCTCTTTCCCGTCGTGACGGACTCTCCTGGCATCGACAGCATCGTGACTTACAGTTAGTCCAGTTTGTCGCGGTGTCTTGACGTTCGCTTGCAAAAATCCTTGGTACTTGAAGAATGGCGCAGATTCCGGGGTGTCTTCCATGTCCTCGATGACCAATGGTGGGAGATCCGAGCTCGTTGCGGGTGTAACCGTGATGGCTGTTCTGTTCGACCATGAGTTCACCCAGCTCACGCTGATGGGATCCTCTACTGGGTGCAAAAACAAGTGGAGTAGCTCGCTCGTTGGAACGATGGCAGCCTTGATTTTCTCGCGCCCCACTTGTATAACACTGGCGACGATTGTCTCCGGTCCGTTGTAGTTGTGAACTGGCGTGTAAAGGACTTGTGACAAGAGCATGTTGAGAACTTCCAGCGGCCCTATAGCTCGCATGGCCGTGGAATCATTCATCACCGTCACCACACTAACGCTTGGAAGTGAAGATGCTGAAACGCTTCCGTGACTCGCTGCAATTGTTAGCGTGAGGTTAATATCTCGCGATAAATCGTCGAATGGGAGCTCCAAAGAGAGACCAGCTAAAGATACCGTCGAGTCTTCGTCAGCGTTGACAATTTTCGATAGATCTGCAACTCACGACCATGTGAGATTGAGAATGTAAGAAGTCTGCGATGAGACTTACACAGAGGAACGTCATGCCAAAGCACGTACATCGACGCTGCGGCACGCGTTATTCGCACTGGTATGGTGCTATTCAGTCGCTCTCCCTTCTGAAGGTCTGTAAGTCCGGTTTGCTCGAGTTCTAGACGAATTTCATCTGCATCACCTCGCCGTGGAGCTTTGTACACGAGCGATCGCAGAGCCAGGCCAACATACTGGCTCGTCGCCTCCATTGTGAATGAAACTGGTGAGACGTGGGATAAAAGGGGTCCTATGAAGCGTCGGATGGAAGGTTGGAGTCGGATTTCGGCCCCTTGACTGGATGCAAGAGACACGTTCAACCGATAGCGGACTTGACTGAGACGTACGCAGGAGAGGGTCTCGCCTGGTGCTCGGAGGGTCAGTCCCGTCAACGGCACTTCTTCGCCGTGGTGAACGGCGATCGTGTTGGTGGGCCGCAAGAGAGCGAGCGACTCTGTAACCACGGACAAGCGTCTAACATGAGAACGTCGGTCCGCAAGCTGTTGCTGACTGTGCAGTTGATGAATATCCCGGCACGAGGGGTCGGTCGCGGGCGATACGAGCCATAGCTCCACACGCGGGCTCTGGAAGAGACGTTGGCTGCATCGCGTGTCGGAGTCTCGGCTCCACAAGGGCGTGAACCAGAGCGACTGAAGCACGCGCTGCAAGTCTGCAAGTGACAGCGCGGTGATGAAGAGCGCATTCGTCGTGTCGCTGCAACTCGTGTGGAAGATGTCGCTCGTGACGCCGGCCGCTGAAGTGGAGACGTCCCCCAACGTTGCGAGAACCTAAGCAGCAACAATGCGTGAGAGACCCGCCGTGGCACAATAGTTCAGCACAACAACTCACGATCAATCGCACGGCTTGCGCGGCCTGGTCAGAATCGTTCTCGATCGGAACGCTCGACAGGAGCTGTGGGTCCGTCGCGCCGTCCACGAGCTCATCCACCGACTGCGTCTGCGGTCACAGCACGCGTCAGGCTGGCCCCAGTCCATCAACCTCAGCAAGTAAACTCACAGAGGCGAAGCGCAGGGCCCGAGCGCGGAGCCACAGTGCAGTCAACCCCAGCGCTTGAGCGAGCAACCTCCTCATCAGGATATGGACGCTCTGTGACTGGAGAAGATCGCGTTGTACCACTCACAGGGTACATGGGGTCAGTGTACCCATGCTGAACTGCACCAAGCTAGCTAGCTGTATTTGGTCCTACGGCTGCTCTGTCTACTTGTAGGGCACGTAGTCAAGCTCTTTGCAGTTGTTGAACTGGTCCACGCCCTTTCCAACGAACTTGGCCGTAGGGTCAATCCCTGAAAACTTCTTCCACTTCTCAAACGTCCGCTTCGTGCCCAACTTGAACTTGTCGATCTCCGTCCGATCAAAATCTTCCGCCGTCACAGGCAGCCCCAAACAGTGGCGCAC
>JAADVR010000117.1:0-63123 GCA_023335855.1 Pythium scleroteichum
AGAGGCGCTCGAGCACAATCGGACGATCCAGAAGGTAAGTCTAGCGCAGAACGAAGTGTCGGCGGAGTTGATCCACGAACTGGCGGCGGCGCTGGCGAAGAATCGACTCAAGGCCTTTCATCTCCGAGATGAGGGCCACCGCAAAGACGAAGGAAATCCAAACGGTGATGGTGAACTCAGCACCAGTAGCGAACTTAAAGACGAGGCCGACCTCCATAACGATGGTGAAGTCAAAGACGAGGTCGACGTGAAAGATGAACGTGACGTCGAAGATGAGAACGATTTCAAAGATGGCAGCGACACGAGCGATACCACGAATGACATTCCGACTGGAGATGGGCCCCCTTCGAGCGTCTCGACGGTCAGCGAAATTCCCCAAGGTGGTAAAAAAGACAAGGAGGTAGTCGACGATCCGTCATGGCTTTGAAATACTAAAATAAATTTCTTAACACTACTCTGCTTGGTACTTTGAGTCATTGAGAGAGAGAGAGAGAGAGAGAGAAACGCTAGGAATCCGCATGAAGCAGCGGGGCTATGAGGGCACTTTCGACGCGCAGCACGGTCACTGCGGCTTCCATGATCCAAATAGCTGCGTATGCAGCGTTCTCGCTGGTGATCGAACCGCATGCTGTCGACGTTGTGCCTGTGAGGTTCCCGTCGCGATCTCGTACTTCATCCATGTGGTTCCTGAAGAAAACTGTTCGTCAGAACACACGAACGCGGTCCAAAATGTTGAATGACAACGTACCACAGAAAGTTCTGCGTCCAAATCACGTCCGGCATCGCGAGCTGTACGTCGGGCATGGGGATCGTGCGCATGCAGCTCATGAAGCCTTTGGGGGTTTGCTTCCGGAACTGAATGCAAATGTGATGACACGTTGTGTCCAGCGCCGGGTACTTGATGTCCTGGCGCAAGATCACAACATCCTCCGAGATGCGTTGCAGGATATGCATGTGGTATTTCGCCTGGAGCCCAAGCATCACGCGGCGGTACTCGTGCACGTTCCAGAATATGTTCCAGTACTTGTCGAACTGTTTTCCCGGGTGTATGTACGACAGGTTCTTGGAGAAGCTGAATTCGAGCGTTCCTGTCGAAGGCTCGAAGCGGGTGCGATCGACCCAGCCGTTGAGCGACAGGCCAGATGACACAAAGTCCTCGCTCAGCGAAAAGCGCGTGATGGTCTTCATGCAACTCTCCATGATTTCGTCGCACTCCTCGACGCTGAGCGGCTTGAAGTGCTGCTTCGAGATGGCGTCCCAGCGCTTGATCTTCATGCCCCAGTCGTCGGGCGACGGCTGCTGCACGAGATCGCGGATGACCGCAGCGGCGTTCTGGTGGTCGTACACCCTTCCCTGCATCTGCCGATGCTCTCGCTCAAGCGCGCGCATTTCCTTGGCGAGGCTTTCCATCTTGGCGACCAACAATTTCGGTGGGGGCGTGTGCGCAGGCACGAGCCCGAAGTCGTCCAGCAGCGACCGCGCGTCGTCCTGGAGCTTCTTTGGCAGCTTGAGGTTCTCGAGGATGGTCGAGAGCCGCGCGACCTCGTCCTGCAGCAGCTTGACGCGCGCCTGGCGCTGCTGGCGCGAGCGGCGCTCGATGGCCGTGCGCCTCGCGCGCTTGACCGGGTCGTTCTCGACCGCCGACGCCTTGGCCTTGGCCTTGACCGTGGTGGTGGTCGGCGCCACGGGCGACGAGACCGACGAGACCGACGAGCTCGACGGTGAGAGCGTACCAACGAGCGCGGCGCGGGCCATGGGCGGTCGCTGGGGAGGCGAGATGGCCTGTGAGCCTGTTCCACTTGTCCCGCGCCTGTCAGGCGGCGCGCGACGAGAGGGAAGATGCGGCGGGCAGCAGAGGCGCGCTCCCCATTTCTGCGTGCGGGAGGACAGCGCAGCAGCTGTTGAGAAGAGGGAGATGCGCCCAGACAATGTGGGAAGGGACTGAACAGTAATCAACGCTACGAACCAGGCCAGCCTAGTTTAAAATCTCACAATGTGGACCACGTAAACCCGATAAAGATGATACAATGGCCTGTCCAAACCGATCTTTCGGAAGCATGTCAAGAGTTCGGCCCAAGCTCGACCATGAAGTGCTGGAATTGGAGAGCCCGATACGCGACGCAAGACCCACGACGCGGCCACGTGCGACGTCACAAGACAGGAGCACTGAGCCGAAAATCGATTTGTTGAGTGAAGCTCGCTGTCTTCAGACGCAAGAACTGGAATGGCAGCAGCATTCCGCCACGAGTGGTTGACTACTTCGTGGTACAGGACATCGAGGCTTTACCATCTCGTTATATACCAAGTGAGACATTGCACGATCTACAATGCGTCATCTGAGGTCGCTACGTTGCATGCCACGGCTCCAAGCTTGTCCCATTGAGCTCGACTTTGATAATCTCAAACTAGTGTGTCCAGAGATGGAAGTTTGCCACATTCCCGTCTCATCCCAGCGAAGCCACTTCTTTCAGAACGATCCACTCGAACTTGCGGCACTGTGAACGGGAGACCGACGTTAAACCATGAAATACGGCGATCTACAACCCCCACCTTACCTCGAAGCAAACGAACCCCCTGAGTTTTCCATCTCGTCGTCCGAGGCATTCTCTTTCAAGCTAGCTTGTTCGGCGGCTGCTCGTTCTTCTTCCTCCCGCTTGCGTTGGTCCTCAACCTCTTGCTGGCGCTGCTTGTCAGCTGCTCGTCGGGCTAGAACTCGCTGGCGGTACACATCCAGGGCATTGTCGTCTTCTTTCTTCTTCACCTCCTCAGCAGCTTGTCGCCGCTCTTGCTCCAACTCTTCTTCCGTTTTAACAATCACCGGCGTTGGTTCGTCAGCCTGCTCTCGTTCCACCTCGCCAACCCCCTCTCCTTCGGTCAGTGGGTTCGCTTGGATTCTACTGAGGCCTTCTCCCGATCTTCCCGGAGATTTATCAACGCCACCCCGGTCGACCTCGTTATCGACAACCGGTATGTCTGTGCTGATTTCCCTTTGATGAGAACACTCATTGTCGCTGGCTTCAGCATCGCTGTGAAAGCTATCTTGCTCGGAATTGCAATCGCTTTGCTGGATCGCTTGTGTCTTCAGTTCGGTTGATTCGCGACCTTCGTTATCCATAACATGCGTGTCCAAATGATGATCATCGGTCCCATCAGTTCTCAAAGACGGTTGCGAATCCTCTCGTTGGTCAGCTCCTGATCCTTGCGGAAGCAAAGGGTCAACGCTCAGCTCTTGACCTGTTGGGAGATTGCCTTTTGAGTCACTTGGAAGATCTTCGTCGGTTGTGGTTTCATTGGAAACGACCAACTCGCGGTGTCGTTCACGCTCTCCCTCCTCTTGCCGCAACAGCAGCAAGCGCTCCGCATTGACTTTCTCCTTCTCGATACGACAGCGCTCCTCTTCTAGGTAGCGTTCTTGTTGTAGTCGCCGTTGTTCAGCAGCAATTTGCTCGTCAACAAATCTCTTCTGCACTTCTCGAGCTTCATCAAGTGCTTTCTGCTGCTTCTCCAACTCGGCTTGAAGCTGTGCTTCCTGTTCGGCGAACCGACGCTTCCTTTCTGCTTCCATATCTTCTTCGTACTTCGCGCGTTGTTGCCGCTCAAGATCCAGCTCTTCTTCGAACTTTTTTCTTCTTTCCTCCATGTCGCGCTGCTCAGCCTCCTCTCTCTCTCGCCGTTTACGCTCGGCATCCCGTTGTTCTAAAATCTCACGCTCCAGTCGTTCTTGTTCGCGCTTCAACTTGGCTGCTTCCTCTTCCTCGGTTTTTTTTCTCAACGAGTCTATCGTCTGAGAGTCGTCGCCACTTCGAGCACTCTGCGGCTGAGTTGTCCAAGTTACTGGGTTGAGCTCACGTGGATGCCCAGAACTACTGTTATTCTGCATGTTCGCTATCTGAGACACCATCTCCATCATCCTCATCAGCATTCGTTCGCTCATTTCGCCTGACGAGTCACCTCCGTTTGAGCTGCGAGTCTGTGATGCACTTCGACCTCCGACATGCTGTCTCGAACTCACAGCTGACTGAGCTTGTGCTAGAAGTGTGTGTAGGCTGGCGACTTCGTGACGGAGCGCTTCCACATGAACCTTTTCATCCTCGTACTGCGTCTGATACTTTTCAACAGCAGCCTCACTCTCGGCTAGTCGGGTTTGCAGCTCGCGGAGTCTTCCAATCAGCTCGTTTTCTTTCCACCGAGAATCAGCGCGCTCGGTTTCAAGAATTTGGATCAATCTTTTCCTTTCCTCGACAATGCCGTTGGCTTCACTGAGCTTGAGCTGGATGAATTGGTGCTGCATATCTTTCAACTCGGCCTCCAGTTGCTTTGCCTCAGAAATCTTCTCTACTACGGCGTCTTCGAGTTTTGAGCGTTCTCCCTGGACAGCTTTCAGCTCAGCTGTCAACCGTGCATTCTCGTACGACAAAGTTTTCAAGTTGTGCTTATCTTCACCGAGCAACTCTTCTCGCGCCTCGATTTCACGAGCGAGTGCCTTCTTCTGTGCTTCAGCTTTGCTAAGCTTTTTCTCCACCGACGATAGTGCATCTTGCAAACTGACTAATTCTGACTCGAGAGCTCCAATAGTCTTTCGCGTCGCTTTGATAGCATCCCTTTCGGAGTTTACTGCCCGTCTATCGTCTTCAAGATCCTGTTCTTGTGCAAGAAGCTGCCGCTCTCGAGCTTTCGTGTCGCTCTCCCACTTGAGTTTTTCTAATTGCCAAGCTTTTTCTTTCTCGCGTAGCATGCTATCCACGGTTGACTGCATGTTATCCTCTCGAGCTCGAATTGCCTCTTCCAATAGTTGGAGTCGCTTTGTCTCCATCGTCAAGTGACGCGTCTCCGAGTTGTATTTGGCCTCGACGTCTTGCTGCTTCACTCGAAGTTTCTCAATGTCCTGGAACAAAACTTGTCTCGCTTCGAACAATGAAGACTCGAGTTCGGCTTTCCGCGCGGCAAACTCCATTTCCAGCTCGCGCTCTCTGTCCTGCAGGCGCTGGAGTCGCTCGCGATGCTCCTGGACCATGGTCGCCTTGGTGGCATCCATCTCGCGCTCAAACTTCCTCCTCTCCTCCACTCGCATCAAGCCAAGCTCCGTGGCTTTGAAGCGCTCGAGATCTCCTTTCAACCGCTTTTCACACATTTCGTCGTACTCGCGTTGATACCGCAGCACTCGTTCTTCGAATGACTTGGCCGAGTAGTCGGCCTTGTGGCTCGCGCACCCGGCCAAGTAGGTGTTCTCCACGCGTCGAAGCTGGTTCTCGAGTGCGAGTCGGTGGTCGTGGCAGTCCATGGCTGTCTGTGTTAAGCTGCTCATTGTCGCGACCGCCAGTCGGCGCGTGAGCTCCTTCAGCAGCACCGTCACCAACGGCGTCTCTTGGTTGTCGATATCCCCGATAGATCGCATGTGAGCGTCCTCGAGCCGCAGCATTTGCGCGATCGCGTCGCGAGAGAGCAGTTGCTGCATGCCGCCAATCTCAGGCACAAACACCGCTGTCGTGTGCTCCATCTTGTGGTGCTGGAGGTACTCGTGGACGAGTCCGTGGACAAGCTGCTGGTCAACGCTCCACGTCTGTTTCTCCTCGTCCTCGTCGTTGTTCCCATCTTCGTCAGACGCGCGTCTGATATTCCGCCCATGCATCTTGAGCTTCTCAATGAACCGGCGACGCAGTTGGGCCTGCCGTAACCAAGTGATTAGCTCTATCACACTAGGATACCTCCTCAAAACCTACGCGAATCGCCTCGATCGTGCCCGTGTCTTTGAGCGACTTGAACATTTCCTGCTTGAGCTCCTCCATGGTCATCATCCGCTCCTCTCGCTCGTCGAGTCCACGCGGCGCGGGGCCCAGCGGCGCCTCCCGCGAGCCGTCATCACTCAGCGTCTCCATGGTCGTCCCCGAATGGAGATGTTGAAGGGAAACATTCCAAGTTCGACCGACAGCACCACCTCGTACAGGTAGGAAGTTCCATTTTCAGCCAATGATATCTCTAGTTGAACATATTACTACCAATCAAGACGAGATTGATGCAAAACTCGTCGAAGACGCTCGTCTTGATCGGCACTGTGGCAGCAGGTTCTTCTGCTTGGACACGAGCCGCAGCTCCCGCACGCTGGAGAGGAACTCGTAGAGCATGCTGCATAGCGCCGTGTTGGTCACGAGGTGACCGCGTGCGTGGAGAGGCCGTACGCGCTTGGTGTGCGTCTGGTGGGGTGGATGGGAAATGTCGTGGATCCGCAAATGCTTGGCATCGACTCGGTACGAAAGCTTCCTAAATGTTCGCAACGACCATTAGATGGATACGTGCCAGTATGTCTCCTCTGAAAGAACGTACAGCACTTGTAGGAGGACTTGAAAACTGTACAATTCGTCCTGTGTGAGGGCCACGTCGTCCAGTAATACATACGCGAGGAACACAGAGAAGATGCCGATGGAGTCGACCGGCGGTTCTGAAGACGACGGCGTCCACTCGGTCGCCTTCTTCCGTTGCTCGCGGTGGTACTTTTGGATCAAATGGTAGATGAACACAGGGAATGGCCGAAGCTGCTTGGCTTCGAACTCGGCTTCCACTGCTCATAGCCGACCAGGCGTGTCTTAGATATTGGTGCAAGACATTCAGTAATATGCGTGTCCAGTTCTTACCTGGCTCTTGAAGAATCTCGACGCGCTTGTCGCCACCGGGTTGCCTCAGATATTCGTGAAATCGCGTCCGGATGGCCTTCACAGTCTCTCGCAGGCGCGAGTAGCTGTTCACGTAGTCTCGAGCTAGCTTCTGGAATTCAAAAGCGCGCCATCGGATCGATTCCTCATGGGAGCGCTTCTTCTCACAGCCTTTCTGGCTGCTCAGCTCTTGATATAGCACGGGATCGTCCTCGATTCGCTGGACGTGGGATGGAAACTTGTACTGCGTGACTTCCAGCGGAAGTGCCTTAAACGCGGCATCAAGTGCCTCGTAGCGTTTGCAAATATCGTCCGAGTTTTGCCGCAGGTGGTTGATGTCGCACGAGGTGAAGCGGAATCCTTTCCGTCCTCCGCACGCGAGCAGAAGCTGCAGTTCAGAATCGCGGCCACAACGTCAGCATCAACAATCGTCAACTTCGTCAGAAGAGACACGACTCACGTCGCTCAAAGTGTGGAGATAGAGCCGCTCGGAGGAGCTGCAGAGGTTGAGCTCGCTGCGCTCCTCGGCGGTCGGCTTGTGGTATCGAAGCAAGTCGATGAGCCGCATGAGCTGCGTCGGCGGACGAATCAAGTAGACCTTGTCGTCGAAGATCTGGCGACGTGCACAGGACTTGTCAGCGAGGCCTGCTGCCCACACGCGTGCTTTTGGCGCACCTCGAAGAGCGGCTTCTGGACCACCTTGCGCAGCACGGGCGTGCCCGCGCGCACCAACGCAAACGGGTTCGTTGGCGCCAACGCATCTCCGTCGCCCGCGAGCATCGGCAGGCGCACGGGTGGCGCCGGACGCACGCAGAGCTCGGGCGACGGCGTAGTCGGGAACTGCATCTCCTTCGTCTCAATTGACTCTCTTCAATCAAAGTCGGCCCCAAAAAAGCCTCAAGGTCCGAGATGCTGATTGGTGGAAATAGAAGACCGAGTGTACCATGTCAACGGTACAGGAAAGAAGACAACGGCAAGTTGGTTGCGACGCTTCAAGATAAGGCGCAAATGAACTTGGAGGTGCGGGCAGCGCGGCGGCCGATGCCGCGGCAGATGGACGCGGGTGACTGGAACGGGGACGTGGGCGGCTCGGGCCATTTGGGGCCGTACACGATGAGGAGTCGCGCGACGACGGCTGAGGTGGACGCTCATTGGCGACAGGCGGAGCAGCTACGTACGGGTCCCACAAGTGTGCTGCGGCCCGTGAACCGCTACGACAGCCAACTAGATGTCGCTGGCCTACGAGGCAACAATCCTCCACAGTCCTCGGTAAGAAGGACTGGTGGTGCATCGCTAGAGATTAGGAGATCAAGTGAAGGACCTGAAGAGTCTGTGCATGCGTCGCGGAGACTCATGCCTCGTGTAGCCGCAGGCACGAGACGCGATGAGGATCCGTCATCTCGTTCACTTCCAGTTACTGACGGATACTCTCATACTCGAGCGCAGTCCTCCCATTCATCGGAGGATCTGAGCGAATCACCCGCCAGGTGCGCAACGCACTCGACATCGAGGGAGGTGAGAAGACAGTCGTACCAACCAAGGCGAACGGAAGTCTTTCTCACACCACCCCGGGAGCAAGTAAGAGACCCGAGCCCTCCAAACACTGTCAGCAGTAGCGCGAGCACGGCGCTGACTTCGTCTCCGTTCGCGCCGTCAGTTGTGGATACTCCTTCTAGTGTTGCGTCTTTGCGACGAACACCACCGACTATACCACCACCAGACAACTCAGGCAGTCAGAGAGAAGAGAACCGTGCGCCGCACGATTTTCTTCTGTCTTCTTCAGTTGCGCCGCAAGTGACTATATCAGATCGTGCGTCAAGTGAGGATCCGTCCGTTCGAAGCAGAAGTGACGGTGCATCGCACGGCATAACGCCGCAATCGCCACAATCATCTCCAGTTTTAGAGGAACCTGTACCATATCTCTCTCTTCCCACTGCCACAACTCGTACTGCGCTGACGCCACAGCAACAACGCGAACAGCTCTACGCCTTCCGCCGTGATATGCGCCAAGTCTTTGCTCGCGTGGACGAGATGGTCGACTTGCATCGTGATATGTTCAAGTCCGACGCGTTGTCTGGGATGCCCGCCTTTGACGCCGGAGTGGCTAAAGACACGCAAGCGTTTGCAAGTGAGACATTCGAACAGCTCACGTCCCTGCGTACAAAATTTGAAGAGATGACACAGGCTTGGGCTGCTGCGTCTCAAACTCCTGCACAGACCGAGTCGGACCAGTCTACATCGTCTCGGAGATGTTCAGCTACAATCACGAGCGACGAGTCCACAGACGACGAACCCTCAGAGTGGCGACGGACCGAACCGTTCATCGGCCACCGACAACCGACAGACTCGTCTGAATCATCATCGAGTCGGTACACATCGCAGACACCGCCGTCTATGGGACACACCGATAACGATCAGCGGCTCAGGTGGGAGCCATCCCTCTCCAACTTGTCTGATGACGACTCATCGTCGTCTTCTGAGCCTTCTTCATCGCTCTTCTCTGAAATGCCGACACTATCACGACCGAGCACGAGCAGCAGCTCAACGACGACGAGAGCAAATGTGTTTGAAGGTATTCCACTGCAATGTAATATGAGTCTTCATCGGTGGGTACTGAGCTGTGACGCGATCCAACTGTAGACTTCGACAAACGGATGGAAGAGATTCGGGCGTCGCTAAACTCCATTGCGCGTGACCAACCTCGGTTATCTTCGGAGCTTTCGAGGAGAGCTCCTGTTCCCAAGTCCTCAGGATCAAAGAGGAGAGACGAAGAAGACGACAGGCGAGAGAACAACCCTTCCGCTGGGAATCGAACCTACTGGCAAGAGCAAAACCAAGAGCAAAATCAATCAGGCCGACGCGACCGAGAGGCGCGGTTGCGGCAGCTCTTACGTGAGCTACAGAGTACTGGGGACAGCGACGCATCGCAGAGCGACTGAGCGCTGTCGCTGGGTTCTTTCGGATCGGAATGAAGATGCGTTGGCGATTACTAAGATCGGAATCCTTTGCGCTGAACTCCAGACCTGAAACTTCAACCCCATGTTCCTCACTGAGGATGTGCCTGGTGGCTCATGTGCCTCTTCAAGGGATCGTGACTCGCAACTTTACAGTATCTTGGTGGAGGCCACTTTATCTTCCAATCTTCCGACGCAGCCTTCGGCCAGTCGGTCCCCACCGTGCTCACATCTCCATCGCGAATTTTGTCCTGACACGCAGTTAACATTCTCAAGCGGTGTGAAAATTTCGGGTGAAGTCGGCGTACCCATCGGACTCGAATCGTCTCCGATCGGATCTTTGTCTCAAGCAGGAGGCTATTCTCACCCACCCATCCCGTAAATCAGGGAAAAGACCCCCATTCAGCACCTTCAGTATATCATTCTAATTCGAGTTTGGGCCTGCAGATCGGAGTTTGGTCTTGCTTGTTTGGGGTTGACTCTGACTACCTGCCCATCTATCTGTGCTGAACTCCAAAGCAGGGGCGGAAGATCAAATAAATATGCGGCGACGAGATATGGCGTCCGTTTGCCTGCCCACCGTCATGGATGCTTGTGGCGTGGCCTCCATACGTTGGCATTCTCTCTGTTGCCACCTGTAGACCACGTGGGTCTGGGTAGTTTTTACGTAAGTCACGCCATCCGGACGGTGAGATATATTGAGGCCCCGCCATTCCCCTCTGAGAGAACCCAACGGTTCCCCACTCGCCCACATCCACAATGCCACACAAGTCGACCGCGCCGAAGTCGGCGTCCAAGGCGCAGCACGAGCCGACGCCGGCGCGGCTGCTGCTGCGCGTGCACTCGGGCGAGCAGCTCCAGCATGCGGCGTCCTCGCAGGGCGTCTACTGCAAGCTCTACGTGGGCGAGACGGCGATGCTCCACGGCAGCCAGAAGAGCTTGTTCAGCATGCTCACGCACTCGACCGACTCGACCGAGGGCGGCCACGAGCACAACGGCGACTCACACCGCATCTTCCGCACGCGGACGGTCGCCGCACCAGCCGACGTCGACAGCGTCGCAATGTGGGACGAGAACTTTGACGTCGCCGTGATGGACACGGCCAAAGACATCCTGAGCATCCGCGTCAAAGTCCAGCACCGACTCTACCGCTCCACGGTCGGCGCCTGCGCGATCACATTGAAGCAGTTGAAGATCGGCCGCATGGTGGACAAGTGGGTGCCCGTTCTCAAGGGCTCCCGAGAGGTCGCGAGTCTGAAGCTACAGATCCTGCTCTCACCAGTACAAGAGGGTCCCAAGAGCGAGCGCAGCAGGGGCGCGCTGCAGGCAGACATCAAGACGGCGCTGGCGGCCAACCAGTCGGCCGATGAGGCCATTGAGCGACTGATCTCCTCTGCCACGTTCAAGAAGAGCCGCGCTCGAGAGGAGGCGGACGAACACGCGAATGAGGAGCTACAAAAGAGCTCCTCGATAGCGTCCAAGCAGCCTGTGGCTACTGTGGCCAACAGTGCATGAATCTCCCATCCTCCGTCGGCGAGTCTAGCGTGGTCAGCACTTCTGCGCTCTTCACGAGTCGCTGGCGTCAACTTCGATCGGTTCAGTTTGAACCCGGTCATGGGACCTCGACCATCTGCGGAATGCTGTGTTCGTTTCAGTTTCTGCTGTCTTCAAGATTGGGTACAATTCAACTCTCACGCCCCCTTTTAACGTAATTTGCATATATTATGCGTTGATCAAATCGGAGTAGAGATGTCTTCAATACGGGGTGAGAATATCAGTGGGTGCATCGGGACGCCTGGTGATTGCCGTCTCTCCGGTCGGAATCTTGAAGGAGGCCAGCGAGCCTTGCCCAATCTTTATGAGCCTACTAAACTGCTGGGTCCAGCACAGTCAAGACGCGACGGGTCATTAACGAATCGTCCTCGTAACCCACGCGTCGCTGCTCATGAGTTCCCGCGTCTCGTCGTCGAGCAGCTCGTCCGCGTGGCCGTCAGCGCGTCACACGCTCTTCCTGCGCGTGCACTCGGCCGACAAGCTGCAGCTCGCGACGTCGCAGTCGTCCTACTGCAAGCTCTACTTGGGTGACACGCCCGTCGTGAGCTCGACGGCCACCATGTCGAACCTCTTCATCAAGAACGAGGCCGAGAACTTACCCAACCACCGCACGTTCCACACCAAAGTGACCACTTCCAAGCTCAAGACCACGGCGCTCTGGAACGAAAAGTTTGAGATCCCACTGGAGAACCTCAAGAAGCAAATTCTGAGCATCCGCGTCAAGAGCCAACACCAGATCGTGAGCCCGTCCATTGGCGTGTGCGCCATCGCGCTCAAGATGCTCACGGTCGGCTCGACGATCGACAAGAGCTTTGAGCTTCTCAAAGGCAGCACGCCCGTCGGTACCATCCGCCTGCAGATGATGATCCGAGACAACTACCCGGATCAAGGCTCAGCGAAGGAGGCCAACACGATCAAGCGTGTGACGAGCGACCAGGACGCCAAGCAGCAGCGCCTCTCGTTGCTGAAGCAGCGCGAGCAAGAAGAAGAGGAGAAGCAACGCAAACAGCGCGAGAAGCTCGAGCAGGAGAAGCTCCGCATTGAGAAAGAGATGGAGCGGCTTCGCGTAGAGGAAGAAGAGCGCGCTCGCCGTCGGTTCGAGGAGGAGGAGCGTCGCCTGATTGAAGAAGCGAGACTCGCGGCCGAGAAGGCGCAGCGAGAGAAAGAGAAAGAGGAAAAACGACGTCGCAAGGAGCGAGAGAAGCGCGAGGAAGATGAGATGATCCGGAAGCTGTCCAAAGAGTACCGCAAGAGCTCTGTTGACAACCAGGCGGTCGAAGCAGCATCGCGCACATCCAGCCGTGAGACGGTATTCACGGCCGACGACGAGAACGACAACGGCGGAAGTCGTGGGTTGTCGGACGACGAAGACAAGTCGCTCCACAAATCCAGCAAATCGGCGCCTGAACTGAGCAGGCCCCGATCAACCAGTTCACGCAGCGACCGCCGTCGCTCGACGCTCTCTTTACGAGATATTATCGACGAGGTCGTGCAAGACGCACTGCCGTCCGACTCGGACTCGAGCTCGGATGAGCTCGACACGGAGGATGAGCGCGAGTTCATTTGCCAGATGGCCAAGCTCAAGATCAAAATGCTTCGCAAGAAGAAACTCCGCAAGTCTATGCAGCGTGAGAAACGCAACAGTTCGATTGCCAACAAGGACGAGAAACGGTACGAATCCGCCACCAAGCACAAGCACCGCTCCAGCAAGAAGTATCGCAAGGATAGTTCGACATCCTCTTCCTCCTCATCTTCTTCCTCCTCTTCGTCTTCGGAAGAGGACACGTACGTGCGCAAGTCAAAGTCGAGCAAGAAAGACAAGAAGCACGAGAAGACCAAGTCGAAATCCAACCAGAACGACTCGGGCGAAGTCCGAGCGCTCACACCAGGCCAGATCGCCAAGATGACAGGCAACAAGAACGAGGTGCTCACGGCAGGGCAGATGTTCGAGGCCGCGATGAACGTCGCCAACGTCTTGAGTGCAGTGGACGACGACGAGGTCACCGTGGAGACCATCCCCGAGACCATCGACGCGATCCAGAGCCTCGTGCCCATCGGCAAGTTCATCGGCCGCAAGATCCAGGAGGCGTCGGCCAAGGTGGCGCAGATGAAGGAGAAGGAGCAGCCCACGTACTACTTCTAATGGCGTGATGTCGAGCAATGCTCCGGTGTAGCCATGTGTGGTTCAACGAATATCTAACGAATGTGTTTTTAACTGACGTAGCTGTTGACCGGTTGTGGGGTTTATGGTCGTGGAAGAAACGGTGTCGTAAAAAAATCACAAAACCCCTCGGCTCTCCGAACATTCGAAAATACCGGTCGATAACCGGTGAAAAGTCAGGTGGCCAGTGTGGTGGATCGTCTAAAAAGCGCTTTTGCGGCCTGGGTTATGACCTTTCTGTGGGTTCACGAGGCGCTTTTCCGGACCGAAAAACTCAGTGGCCTTCGTCACGTTGATGAAGGCAGAGACGACCAGCCTTTGAACCATCGGCTGGCGAAGACGAGCGGCTCGAGAGCCCACGCACACGGCGGCGTCAAACGTGGCGTGTTGCCGCGTTCTTTGCTCTCGCGTTCCACGTCCGAGACGCGTGCGATACGTTCAGTAAGAGGCGAGCAACCCCGACGCAACGGTCATGGCCGGCGGCGACCACTGCACGCTCTCGCTATGCGTCTACTCGGCTGAGCTGGACACGGCGGCCACGGGCGCCTACTGCAAGGTCTACGTTGACTCGAGTGACCGGTCTCACGGCTCTGGCGGCGGTGGGGGCGGTGGGGGCGCCGATACGAACAATGTGGCATCGCCCGACCCGACGGCGCGCAGCAGCGAAGGCCAGGGCGCGCGGTCTTTCCATACGCACGTGGACAAGAGCGAGAAGAAAACGTACCTTCCGACCTGGAACGAGACCTTCACCATCGACGTCTACGACCGGCGCAACGAGATCCTGACCATCCGTCTCAAGAGCAAGAAACTGCTCCATGTGTCGGTCGTCGGCGCCTGCGCCATCCCGCTGCACCAGATCCCGACCGGTCGTCCCGTTGACCAGTGGTTCCCTGTACAGAAAGGAGGCAAGCGCCGCGGCAAGCTGCGTCTCCAGATGATGATCACGTATCCGCAGGCGCCACTCCACAGCGTCGGCACGCCGCAGCGTTCTCCGCCGCCGCCTCAGCAGTCGTTTGGCCACCGACGCAACGGCAGCCAGGACCTGCGCAGAAGCCTGGAGCAGCGCGGCTCGTCGCTCCACCAGCGCCCATCGTCGATCAGCTCCCAGCACTCGGAGCACTCGCTTGGCTACCGCCAGCCGATGCCGCCGCAGGCCGCCGCGTCGCCGCAAATGACGCTCGCGCACGCTGCCGTGCAACCGCACATGACGCTTGCAGCGACCGGATACCAACCGGAAGACGAGCCGCCCAAGGAGCAGTCGCCTCTCAAGGCGCCGACGTACGAGATCTACCGCCCGGCGACCAACCCTCGCTTGGATCTCGAGAGCGACGACGACGACGAGGCCTCGTTCCCGCGCGTCGCCGAGCTCCACCGCCTCGAGAGCGATCTCATCGGCGAGTCGTCGGACGACGAGGTCGAGGACCCGGCGCTGCTGCCCAAGTCGCCGCTGTATCTGGAGCGTCTGCCGGAGGACGGCGGTGACGAGAGCTCACCGCGGCACGACGGTGCGCGTGCGTCCGGCACTCACGCTGACGTGGAGCAACACCTGAGCCTCGACGATTTCAAGCCAAAAGAGAGAGCGTCGGATTCGTCGGCGACGCGGTCGTCCGTCCACTCGGAGAGCCCCAAGCCCGTCGCCGCGGCAGAAGCAGCGCCAGCAGCCTCGTCTGACCGCCGAACGTCGGTAGAGGAGACGCGCAGCACGCAAGTCGCAGTGCCGAACGAGGATCGCGCGCGCATGCTCGAGGCGAGCGCGTCCTTCGAGTCGGTGGAAGAGAGTCTCGACATGAGTGGCATCGTCGTCAGCGCGCAGGAGCACCGGAGCGTCTCGTCGCATAGCAGCGACGTGGTCGTGGGCGAAGTCGTCTCGGGCGAAGTCGTCGTGGCCGCCGGGGTCGCGGACGAGGTGTGGAACCGCTACTCGAGCTCGTCGAGCGAAGACCTGAATCTCCCGTACCCGAGCGCTGTCTCGTGCAGCTCGTCCTCGAGCATGGGCGTGGATGAGGGCGTGCCAGTCGACGTTTATGAGGCGAATCCGTTTGTTGAACCTGGTTCCCCAAATCACTCGAGCGAAGGGGAGCGGGAACAACAATTTGATGAGACCGTGGCACCGCGCGAGTCGATCTCGTCGGACGGCGGGGATCACCAAGAATTCTTCGGCAGTGAGAGGTCGGGATCGCCGCGTTCGCCATCGGCGCAGAAGGTCTCCACTTCTCGTACGTCATGGGTTGGAGAACAGGCCGGAACGCCCCCAGCCGCGGCTGTCATTAACAACGAGTCGTCACCAAGGAACTCGTGGGTGACTGAAGGATCGTACGGTACAAATGCCGTTGGCTCTGCGTCCCGTCACTCTCGGACCTCGTGGGTGAGCGGCGAGTCCGTCACGCCACCACCTGTGCAGAGTGGTCGTCGAGACAAGACCTGGTCAGGCACGTCGTGGATCGATGAGAGTGGTAGCGCAGCGCACGAGCGGTCGTCGTGGGTGAGCAAACACTCGGATTTGCCGGCGGCGGCGTCACCCCGCGCCACTCCTCGAGACAAGTCGTGGTCGGGAACGTCGTGGATCAACGAAAACGAGAATTCAAGTTTCGTAGACGCGTCGTCGGACCGCCAGCAGTCGTCTCCGCGAACGTCGTGGATCAGCGAGAAGTCGGACGTGAATGCCGTAGTCTCGTCCCCGAGGCGTACTGGTCGAGACAAGACTTGGTCTGGCACGTCGTGGATCGATGAGAACGCCGTGGAGGAACAGTCTCGTACGTCGTGGATCAGTGAACACTCGGAAGCTCAAGGCCCAGACGCCTCGTCGCCTCGTGCTACTCGTCGCGACAAATCTTGGTCGGGGACATCGTGGATCAACGAGAACTCGAGTTTCGTAGACGCGACTGCGGCCCAGCAGCAGCTCTCTCCCCGCTCACTGTCAACCACGGAAAAGGCGGAGTACGTGCGTCGCACAGGTCGGGATAAGTCGTGGTCAGGAACCTCGTGGATCAGTGAGAACGAGAACACCAGCTTCGTCGATGCGACCGGTCATCGGTCGCCGCGGTCCTCGTGGATCAGCGAGGGCTCGGAGCACGCCAAGGATTCGGTTTCCCAACACTCGTGGGTGAGCGAAGACGTTGAACAGTCGCGAGCTCGACGAATTGGTCGTGACAAGTCGTGGTCAGGCACATCGTGGATCAGCGAGCACGACAACACCAGCTTTGTGGATGCCTCTGCTCCTCCTGAAGGCATTAACTCACCTCTCGAAGAGCCACAGTCGTCTCCTCGCCACTCCTGGGTGAGCGAGGATGGTTCGCAGATAGAGGCGCGGCGCACAGGCCGTGAAAAGTCGTGGTCGGGCACATCCTGGATCAGTGAGCACGACAACGACGGCTTTGTGGACGCTACTGCGCAGCAACACGCGTTGTCGCGGACGTCGTGGGTCAGTGAGGCTGCAAGCACCCCAGGGAACCGCGAGGCTGCAACATCGTGGGTGAGTGAGAGTGACACTGAGCGGCGTTACTCGACTTCCTCTTGGATCAGTGAAGCTACGCACGAAGCCAACATCGCGACATCCTCAGTCGAGGATCCTCCGCGACACTCGTGGGTTAGCGAGGCAGAGAGTGTGCAGGCAGCGCCGACTACTGTGGCGGTGTCTCGTACATCCTGGGTTAGCGAGAGTGGAGCGTCAGAGACCGCTCAGCGGCCTTCATCTCCTCGCACATCGTGGGTGAGCGAGGAGACAAACCATGGTGTGGTACCCTCATCTCGAACCTCCTGGGTTAGCGATGGTTCTCAATCGGAGACTGTCGGCATTCGTTCCACTTCGCGAACGTCGTGGGTCAATGAAGCCCCCAACGCCAACTCCTTCGTCGACGCTTCAGCCTCCCGTCACTCCTTTGTAAGCGAAGGCTCTATCGAGGAAAGCACAGAGCAGGTCACCGTTGAGGCCGGTGTCGCCATTGTCGCTGCTCCAATTCGAGTCTCAGTTGACCCGGCGTCCCTTGCTCGTGCATCCTTCCTGAGCGAGATCTCCGACATCATTGAAGCCCAGCATGACCCATCACCTCGCTCGTCGATCTCCAGCCAGCCAATCACGGATCCGGCTAGCCAGCCCGACACGATCTTGGCGGCGCGCATCTCGTCTACCTCCAGTGAGGCGAGTGGTGTGGTTGCGACGTTTCAGTACGAGCGCCATAGTGAAGAGATTCCCATGCCTCGGTCGAGTTATGGTAACGAAGAGACCTATCGCGGCTCGCTGCTATCTGATGTCGGTGACCACACAGCAAGCAATACAACGCCGCGTCTGTCCTATTCGAGCGACGACCAGCGAAAGCATGCTCACTTCGACAACGTGACGTCACAGCGTGCGTCAGTGGCGAGTGAACGTCTCTCTATGGAGGACGATGCGTCGAATTCGCCACGCCTGTCCTTCGTCAGTGCACGAACAACCGAGACAAGTGTCGACGTCCAGCTCGACGTCGACGCGCATGACGTCACGCAGCGCTTCTCCGCCGAGAGTGACGACTTGATTCTGACAGAGCACACTCACGCCGTTGCGGCAGCGCGGGAGTCCCAGTCCAGCAGCGGGCGATCGAGTGGCTACGACGCCGACAACCTTGAGACATCCACGGGCCGCAGCTCTTTGGTTAGCGAGCAAACCCGCGACCGAGATGTGGACGCGATTCGTCAATCCACTACTCCTCGCAGCTCGCAATCGAGCCACCACAGCGCCGATGACGATGATCAGTCGCTGTATCCTGAGTCCTACACCGATCTCACACGACCCATCAGTCTCTCCAACGCGAGTATCGACAACCTTGTGGATCGAGATGACGCTGGCCGACATGCGGCTGCTGTCGCAGAGGCGGCTCGTTACTCGTCATCGACTGATGACGACTTTGAACGGGAAGATATCGCGGCCCACACTCATGCTGAAGCTGACAAGGAGGCGTTGCCACGCCGCTACTCGTCTGCGAGCGAGGGTGACACTGTGGATCGAAGTAGCATGGCGATCGGCTACGATGATTACGACGGCGTCAGTTCGCGAAGCCACTCGTCGTCAGTCGCGACTCGCGATGAAGCCCGCTTTGCTGCATGGGCCGAGGAGTCTTCTGTTAACGAAGACTTCACGGATGAGATGCGACGTGGTTCCCAGGTGTCCAGCATCAGCGACATGTACGATGCGTCGCCACGCGCGAGCGAAGACATGGGCGTAATCCCGGAGGGGCCGCCTCGTCGGTCGCTGAGCTCGAACGGAAGTTACGACTCACCGAAGGCCTCGGGACAGAAGTCGGAGGAACTGTTACGCTTCGTGAGCTCGGTGAACGTGTTCGTCGAGCCGTACGAAGACGAGTCGCCGCGCAGTTCGATCTCAAATGGTTTCCACGGCGTGCAAGAAGAGGAAGAAGAGGCCGTGGAAGTCGTCGAGGATGCCCAGTTGGATGCGCTCGCCCCATCTTCACCTGAGGAAGTCCGTGTGACGGTGACCGTGGAAGTCCAAGAGCCAGCGGCGCCGCCTCCAGTGAACCCGTTTGTCGAGTATGGCTCATCGCGTGGCTCGTCCTCGAGCGAGGAAGACCTGTCCGCCGATGTTGAGCATTCAGATAAGCGCATTGGCGAACCCAGGAGAAGCTCCCACTCGAGCGAAGGAGACCACGAAGTGGTTGTGGTCGAAACGATGGACCAACTCGCTGGCCCCGTCGAGGCCGACAGCGAACCTCTTCCTTCGCGCACGTCTTCGACTAGCGAACGACTGACCATCACGTCTCAGCAAGCGGAGCTGGACGATTTGCTCGCGACTCGGGAGTTCGTCGCGGGCGAGGTGTCTCCGCACTCTTCGCTGTCAAGTGTGAGTCCGCGAGACCACGCGTACGACACAATCGTCGCGGCCGCCGACCTACTGCAACGCGCTACTGAGGAGGTCGAGACTGATGCTGCTTCCCACGAACGATCCAGCAGCCAGCACGACGTCAAAACGAGTACACCGGAAACTACAACAACAACAGCGCCTTTCTCGTACCCCAAGGCAGAGCCGGTGAGCTCTCGCGTTGCGGTGGCCATCCCCATGACTGAGCCAGTTGTATTGGAGGCCCCACCAGCTGAACCCGAGGCCCTGGCTCACTCACCACCGCCGCCAGCGCCCGCAGTGGCTTACCCGCCGGCACCAACGGAGACCGTCACATCTTCGTCATCGGCGGGAGACGCGACGCGAGCGAACCTCCGCGGCGACCACGTGCTGCTGGCCAGCGCGTCGACGCTCACGCGTGAGCAGCTGAGCCTCGTGGCTCTCGACCACCTCCCATCGTCCGACAGCGAGAGCGAGAGCGACGGCTACGGCTCGGACGATGATCTCAACTTCGACTCGGACTAGACGTACAGTTTCGATAGGGTATTGTGTTGTGTTAACTCGAAATGGCTACATTGCGAAACCTTCGCTCAACGTTGGCGTCTGGTCTGTGCGTGCCAAGTGGGGCGAGTCCAGCGAACCAGGCGATTGCGCGGAATGTCGCGCTCCGACCCCTCGGAGGCAGGGACTGATATGGTATCGTCGCGAGCGCTCTGTCACAGCCAATTCCTGCAGTAAAGACCCTGGCTGGTCTGTCGATCGCGGCGCCGAAACTCAGCACGAGACATGCAAACAATTTGTCGAGCACTGACCACAGGACGGTCGATCGGATATGCATCTTGAGTTGATCCCAGAGCTGCTGACGGCCGTGTTAGTAACCAACCGCGATCTCCTCCATAATCAGTTTGTGGCTCTGCGCCGGGGCCATCAATAAGAGCGGAAGTTCGTTGAGGACTGAGTAAGGGCGTGGTCCGCAACAGCAAATGATCCTCCATTGTGTGGAAGTTGTGTTGAGTAGATAGGTTGGTGGTGGAATGCACACCGTGCCAGCGAACGGAGGACGCGGGAAGTCAGAGAAAGAATCGGCCGCATGAACGGCGTTCTCGTCCGAGAGTCTCATCACAGTGTGACGACAAGGGCGGTTTCGAGAACGACCGGAATTGTGGCACGGCATTCTGGCCAAAAGGACAAACGAGAGGTACGGATTTTCGCGCGTTTCCTTAGGGCAGAAGTGGCTGAATGAGGTAGTCAGTTACAAAACAAGGTGTCTTTGAGGAGCTCAACACCAGTCCACAGGACAGAATCAGCCATCAAAATCGCAGTCCCACCGTGTATTGACAAATACGACTGTTCGTGGTGTCCAGTCCAACGGCGGCGAAAACGGCGAGGGCAGAGAGGGATCGCCCTCCCCTTGTCCCATCTCTCCCCTCCCCGAACCCGACTGCCTTCCCAATCACTGCCCACGACGCGACAATTTCCTCTTGAGTTAGGGCCTGGGGGTAATTTACCAGCCGGCCTCAACAAGTCACGCCGACAAACCAACGCCAACACCAACGCTGCTCCTCCATCTCCCCGAGGAGCTCTTCCAGCTCACTCGAGCGACCTCGGCGGAACTCGCATGGAGCGCTGGCGGTCCTCTTCGAATCGCCAGTACCGGCTCCTGCTGCGCGTGTACGGCGCCGAGAACCTCAAGCATGTGTCGTCGCAGGGCACGCTCTGCAAGATCACGCTCGAGGAGGGCGCCATGACGCGAGGCAGCGCGCGCGCGAGCCTCAAGCGCCTGCTCCACAAGACCGACCCGTCGGGCGAGTTCCGCGTCTACAAGACCCAGGCGCAGAAGTCGCCCTGCGGGAAGCCCGTCTGGAACGAGAAGTTTGAGATCCCGATCTTCGACCCGGCCCACGAGTCGATCAACATCCGCGTCCGGAGCGCGCGGCTCATGTCGGCGCCGGCCATCGGCGAAGTCACGCTGCTGCTACGAGACGTCTCGACCGACTCGACTGTGGACCGGTGGGTTAATTTATTGGACAACAGCAAGCGCCCCGTGGGCCGCCTGCGAATACAAATGCGCCTCGACACGACGTCGCCGCTGTCCAGGAGCGTCGACGAAGACGAGCTGAGAGACCAGTACCTGCCGCGGCGCACGTCGACGCACAGTAGCCGTAGTATGCCGTCGCCCGTGCCGAAACCATCTCGGCGGAGTACGATAGTCGCCCCACCGATCGGCGGCGCCGGGGTGGTTCGCCGGTCCTCGGGCCTGTCGCGAAGTCTGCTCGACTCCCACGCCAGCGGATCCGGGTCAGCGAATGAATCCATCAGTTCCGACAATTCCAATGACCGCGACTCGGTTCCGGTCGCACCATCGACATACTCAGAGAACCCGTTCCAGGACTCGATCATGTCGTCTCCGCTAATCAGTCGATCTTCCAAGTCCTCGCGAGATACATTCAACTCCATTCCGGCAGCGCCTCCGTCCTACTCAGAGAATCCGTTCCAGGACTCTATTATGTCTTCACCGCTGCTCAGTCGATCTTCCAAATCGTCGAGCATGCCGAGGGATACAGGGATGGACAGCCAGATGCGATTCACGGGGTCTCGTGTAACCGGTATGAGTGCGATGGATCGATTCACGGGTCTAAGTCGTCCTACCGGTTTGTCACTCGCAAGTCGCGCCACCGAAGAGCTCGGTACGTTATTGATCTCCACGACAATCTCTCCGTTTACTTCATTCTAATCACCTTTTTTGGGGGAGCAGATTTTCTTGCTAGCAAATATATGGCGCGACCGACCCAGGCGTCTGCCACGGCGGCAAGCAACCAGATCGAGCCGCATCAAGAAAAAAAGGAAGGACAACTCGAGTTGGATGACTTGCTGCCCGCCCGAGAACGTAGTACTTCGAACCGCCCGCTCGCACAGTGCGAGCTCGACACGTCAGAACAAATGCAGTCAGTCCAGCCACCAGCGTCCCCGACGTCGCCGTCGTCGACACCCACACCGTTCTCGGGTTCGTCCGCTTTGTCTGCGTCGTCTCCGGTGTCCTCGACGACACCTACATCGCTATCGCCGACTGGATCTCCCTCCTCCTTAGCCTCACCAGAAGCCAAGTCGTCCAGCAAACAAGGCAGCAGTTCCGATAAAGCTGCGAAGGACGAACGAAGTCCTCGCACGACCAACACAACTGCCACGAGTTCTGATGAAGAGACCCCAGTGGACACTGTCGAGTTTGACTTTGATACGTGCGACGTGCGACCGAGCACGCGGCTGCCGTCGCACATGATGCGCAGCACGGTGTCGCGGTCGTCCGTCGCGACGTCTCGGATCGAGTCAGACGACGAAGACTGCGACAGCGACGACCGAGAGGACGACGAGATGGACCCGGACGGAGACCCGGATGGTCCACGTATGTTCCTTCGCGCTACCGTGGCGAACCTGCTTGGACGCGATAGCGTCAACGTTATCATGGATGCCGATGAAGAGGACGAAGACTATGACGACTTCGAGACGGATCCGTTTGTCTTTGACGAGTTCCCGATCCTGGACATGGGCGGCACGCTTCTCCTAGTCCATGACTTCGACCGCCTAAGTCGGTCCAGTGCGTCCTAGTCGAAGCCTCGCTGCGCTGTGGTCGTTAGTTATTTGCTGGCGTGGTGCACGCCGACCTACCTCACGCTCTTGACAAGCGTATTCCCCTCCCCCTATTAATTATGAGGACTGTCACTCACCCGTCGTAGCGTAGTTGTTTGTCAGTGGAGAAATTGAGCGCCGTTTCCAACCGTCGAAGCGACCCGAGGGGTCTGTTGCTGTGTTGTTCCTTGCGTGGCATCTTCGGAGACTGCATTTCTGATGGCCCACCTCAGAAGTAGTGACATTCGGCCATGTCATTCTTCTGATAATCGGAGCTCCTGAAGAGCCATCCGCGCGACGATGCCGACGGCGACGCAGAAGACGCCTGACCAGGCCGCGGCGCTGATCCAGGCGCGCGTGCGTGGTCTCCAGCACAGGCAGAGACAGCAGCGCGTGGTGGTACGTGCGTGCCGAGATATGTCTCACATGGCTACACTACTCACGAGGTGGTGCCGTTTCCACAGAATGCCGTCACCAAGCTGCAGGCGCGCCAGCGCGGGCGGTACACGCGGCGCGAGTACCAGAAGCTCCTCGAGTTCTACAATGAGCAGGAGTCGTTCCTGGCCGAGAGCAAGCGACGCCAACTGCGCCTGTGGCACGGAGAGCAGGAGCTGTACTTTCTACAGCATACGACGGCCGAGCAGCTCGACGCGATCCGCGAGTTCCAGCACGAGCGCAGCGCGCGCCGCATCCAGCGCGAGTGGAGGCGGCTACACCCGACGCCGCTCGAGGACGTGGATATCAGTGGGCTTGGGCGGCCGTTCGACCCGTTTGGGCTCGCCTCACAGCCCAGCAGCAGCAAGTGGACTGGGCTGCAACCGCGGGCGGAGCTGCTAAGCGAGCTATTCGGAGACGTCCCCACGCGGTTGGCTCAGAAACCGGACACTGAGAAGACAGCTCGGCGTCGCGCCGAGATCCAGGACCGGTATGCTGTCTGGGTGTTTGGTGATCTACTATGCGTGCTTACGTGGTGACTTAGAATCAAACAAAAGAGAAAGGAGTCGGACAAGCGGCTCCCGCACGAGGCGAAGCCAACGCGGCGAATGCTCTACGACGAGTTGGTCTCGCTTCGCCAGCAGACAGCGCAGCGGCTGCAAGAGATGAAGGGCCAACAGATGAAACGCCGTCAACGCGATCTCGAGGCGGCCCAGCTCAGCGCGAGCTGCCGCAATCGACTCGCGTTCCTCTCTGACGATAGTCGAGTCTCTGATCTGCTCAACGCCAAGCAACCGTCTCCAGAGCGGATTGTGATCGAACGGAGAGAGTTTGACGAGGCGACGAGTCGGTGGTCAGACGATCGCAAGCGATCAGCGTGGGAGAATCACTCGCGCATCTTGGAAAGTGTGCTGGGAAAAGGCAAGTGGTACGAGACGTACATCGCGGGCGAGAAGCGGGACATTCGGAGAGTGTACGCTCGTTCACCATGGGAGAGCGAGAAACGGATGTGGCAGTGGCCACGGTCTGAAGAGCAGCAGAACTCGTCGAGACAGCCGAACGTCGTGGCAGATTTCCGAGAAACAACGGCGATGGAGCGTTTCGTCTTCTGCCTCGACGACGCAAACGAGAACGCGCCGAACAATCAAGAGGATGACGGCGAGTCTGTCTGCCGGCCAGAACCGCTTGACGACAAAACGGCGTCTGTGTGGTGGAGAGCCCACGCCACGCAGTCTCACTCGAACTACCGCCGGCTCCAGGAAAGGCAACTTCGGCAGCTGAGGGACAAAACGGCGATGGGCCGAAGCAACAACCGCAGTGACGAGCCCCAGGTCACGCCCGAGATGCTGACCAACCCCTTGGTATATGAGCTTTACAAACGCACAAACGAGAGCGCAAGACAGAAGGAGCTAGTGGCTACAGTTGAGGGGCGAATGGCGCTGCTTCAGCAAAACATCCAACGAAAAGTCGTGGAGATTGAGACTCAGATCGACATTAACACGCGCGTGATCGTGGAAGAGAGAAACCGCGTGCTGCAACAAAAGGCGCGCAAGACCAAAGAGGAAAAGTCAGCGATCCAGATCCAGCGCGTCGCGCGTGGGAAGCTCGGTCGTAACAAGGCGAAAGACCACTTGGCTCAATACTTCGTGATGGTGCGAGGCCGCGCTATTCGGAAGGGCAAGTGCGAAGAGTGTGGCGAGCAGCCAGCAGTGCTGCAGTGCAACGAGTGCGAGGAGGCTCTCCACTTCTGTCCCGTGTGTTGGGTCCAAGTCCACTCAACGAGGCGTCGCAAGCCCCACGTGCCCGTGCCAATGGCAGTGGTCAGAAAAGAAGAATGTACAGGGTGCGAGTGACAAGAAGCGACCTGGCGCCGGTGCAACGACTGCAATTGAGCGGAGTGCTGAGCGAGACGCTCAGCCTGCGCGACCACCAAGAAGCTTGTTAGAAGTGGTGCGAAGTTCACAACATCCGCAGGAAGAGAACACTATCAGCATCACGAGATCTACTAATCGTTCTCCGCCGACGTCAGCGAGTGCGGTAGTGATTGATCCCAATCAAACCAACGCGTCTTCACTGGAGTCGCTAGCACGAACGCACGAGCAACGTTCTCACGATGGGGGATCAAAGCGTACCATATCCGACACACCAGCCACCGCAGAGGTACTTCCAGGTAGTGCGAAACCAGCCCGTGGCACAGTCGAAGAAAAGAAAACACTAGCTGTTGGGAGAGAAACGCAACCTCCGAAAGTGAGAGAGCGTCAAGGAAACGTGGACGCAGAAGGCCCAAAGCCTCGCATGAGTTTTCGCCAACGAATGGCCACAGAGCAACCAAAGACCAACGCCACAGTCGCTGAATCTGCTGTCCCTAACGAAGTGCGCACAACAACGTCGACGACTCCTTCCTCAGTCTCCTTTGACAGCCCACATGAGTCAGTCGCTCTGCCCTCCTCCTCCGAGCCAAGCAGTCGGCGAGAAGCTCTCGACCCTCACGAAGCTGCGCGCAAAATCCAAATGCTGCGACGTCAACATGCATCCAAGCAGAAACCAAGAACAAGTCCCAACACAACCTGACTCCATTGCCAGGTCAATTAAGCCGTTTCGTTCATCTTTGATGGCGTCCTGTCCACCCGGCAGGCGTCACGCTTCTCTTTGAACTCTGTCGCTTGGTTTCCAAGTTGGGAAGGCGTCACGGTATCACTTGAAGGCGCAGACTTGCTGGGCTTGTTGCTGTCAGGCATGAGCTCCTTGTCAAGGTTGTGGAGAGCAGCCTTGGAGGCCATGTATCCACTCTCTCGCTTCCCCATCGTTGGGCACTGATTCTCGCTCTGGTCTTTTTCCATTGTTGAGGTCGCCGGTACTTTCGATTGTGGCGCCGCGTTTGTGGTTTGCGCTCGATCGCCGAGTCCCAGACCAAGCGAGAATGTCCCAAAGAGAAGGCACGGAAAGAACAACGGACACAGAACTCCGACTGGCCTCTTCACCAGACATGCATCATATCCGAGGTATTCCGTGTTTCCTGGTTTGCTGTTCGTGAAGTTCCTTTTCAGTGTTCTCCATGGCTTTCATTCTCTTCTGGATGTTTTCTTCGATGTTCTCGAGTTCTACTTTTACAGCTAATTGGGATTCCAGCGCCTTTGCAGGTAAGAAGGGGGGACACACCTTGAGCGATATGGCTGCAGTCTATGCCCTGCGCCTTCTGGGCCGATCATTCGTCCCATTGCGATCCTCGCATTGGCTTGGAGCCTTTATCTTCAAAAAAGGAAACTTCGAAAGAACATTCAAGTTCTGTTTCGCAAGAGAACCTCCCGTTGCACTCTGAGACGGGGAGAAAAACAGAGCGACCGTAGAGAGACGTCAATTGAACTGGCATTCATTTCGGATACTGTTGATGATCTCGAACGAGCACAAGCGCCGGTGCCAACCCGCCCTAGCTACTACGGCGCGCGTGCTTTGCGATGCTCGTCATGGCTACTGCCCAAATGGCTCTTCTGGATGCGCTCAACGCCGCCCGAATCTGCAACGTTAGCGGTGTTTGCGTCCTGCTGGCCATGGGTCTCGATCGCGTGGGCTTCTTTCTGCGGCGGCGCGCGGCGCTGCTTCGTCTGCTGCGGCTTCGTCGGCTCGACCGTCGGCATTTCGTGTGCGACTTGAGCGGTGTCGAGGCTTCTGCTGTGTGGGAGGAGGATTCTCAAATGACCGCCTCCGACGCCAGGACTGGGACCCGCCCGACATTGCCGAGGCCACTTCAACATCCTCCCACATGTCACAGAGAGCTACGTGGACCACCTCAAATATACCTCTCGCACCTATTTCAATGTGGTCCACGTCTCTTTCAAGCCTCAATTCATTTCTGTGGCTCTCCTTTCTTGGGTGGTCTTGGGCACTCAGATTCGAATCGTGCCGGAAGAATTGCGATTGAATCGCCTCGACCATCACTCTCGCGCGGCAACCTTCATGATGGAAGAGGAAGCCACGACGGCGCTCTATGAGGCGTCGCCGCCGCTGGCGCTCGCAATCGACGACGCGGACGACCTGCTGCGCCGCGAGGTCGCGCTGCCGGCCGTGGCGCCGCCGCCCTCGAGCATGTCGGCCGTCTACCGCTTCTACGAGGTCGAGGCCACGCTCTCGCTCAAGCGGCGCGAGGAGTCGTCGATCGCCAAGTGCCGGCTCTGCAAGGAGGAAGGCCGCGTCGAGCGCAAGGGCTGCGTGCGCTTCAGCAAGAGCGTCACGTCGAACCTCTGGCGCCACCTCAAGGAGAACCACCCGGCCGTCTACGAGAAGCACGCCGGCGAGAAGAAGACCATCCAGATGCACAAGCTCGTGGGCAAGCGTGGCCGCAAGAAGAAAGCCGTGGCTTCGCCCGCGGACGAGAGCGAGCGGTTCCTGGACGAGGACGGCGGGGACGCGGCCGCGCGCAAGACGCCCAAGCGCGCGAGACGCGCCGTGCCCATGGGCGACCAGTTCTTCACGGACTACGCGCTCTCGATGAGCGGCGCCCACGCGCAGCACGCGCTTGCAGCGCTGCACGCCGAGAAGCGCCCGGCCAACTTGGACCGCGTGCGCGAGGCGGCTGCGTTTATGTGCGTCCACGAGCTACTGCCGTTCGAGTTGTGCGCGAGCCTGTCGCTGCGCAATTTGCTCAGTGAATGCCACGTCGGTCCGGCGCTCACGGAGGATGCGAGCGTGCTGGCAAGTGTGTTCGGGAAGCAGGCGATCACGCAGCAATCCCAGAAGCTGATCGAAGCTGTGAAGGAGCGCGTGTCGACGCAGCTCATGGGCGTGGATGCTGTGCACTTCCAGATTGCGGAGTGGGCTCCTGCATCTCACTGCGACGAAGTGGCGCGGACCCATTTCGTCGGTGTTTTCGCCGTTGCGCTTGACCACGAGTTCAATCAGGTGCGGCGATGCCTCTGCGCAGTCCCAATCGAGTCCGCTACAGAGTCAGTGAGCAGTCAGCTGGAGCGAAGTGATGCTCTCAAACGTGCATTGAAGTTGCTGGGTCCGCAGAAGCACATGCCGAGCCTCGTCGTAGTCGAGCCGAGTGGCCGGAAGCGCTTCGCTGATGTTTTTGTCAACAACAAGCTCGACGTTCTCGAAAGCATTACGAGCCTGCTTCGCGACATCATGGTGTCGACCATCGCTGGAACGCCGTTTTCGCATCCGTTTATGGTTGGTCGTGAATTGTCAAGAGAGGAAGTTTCCTACGAGGCATTCGAGCGCAATTTTGATACGGCGCGCTTCATGGAACCGACTGAACACAGCGAAGCTCCACTGACGGATCTACTTGAAGCGGAAATCCCGTCGAGTATTTTATCTGAACTGCCCAGCGTGCTGACGGGGCACACAATTCGTGACATTCTTCTCAAAGTTCTTCATCTCGTTGCGCATATCAAGCACTCGAAGAAAACGCGCGCAGTGCTGCGCTGCATTGTCCTGAACGAGTTTCACTGGGACCAAGACGCGTTCGCATTGATGTTCGAGAAGGGACCAAGCATAACCACTGTCGGAGTGCAATCCATTTATGAAGTGCTCGCGCTCACTGTGAGAATGATGCCAACACTTCAGCGATACTTAGAGCTACACAAAGATGGTACCTCGGATTTTTCCAAGCTCATGCAGTTGGCGACGCTATCCACATACGAATGGGAACGCGTGGGCTACCTCTCATCGCTTCTCAAACCGTTTGCCGAAGCAGTCGCAAAACTCCACGAGGAGCGTTATGTAACCTCATCTCTGATCATTCCCTCGGTATTCACACTGCTCGAGAAACTTCGATCACCAGCCGAAGGTGAGAGTGAACTACCAGAAGACATGGTGGCCCTCAAAAACGTTGCGTACGCGAAGCTTTCGGACACGTTCGGGTACCTCTTTGTCGAGCCCTCTGAGGATTGGCCACAAAAGCAACGCTCGAGCTTCAATTGGTTGTGGTCTGCCACGGTAATGGATCCTCGCACCCGGCCATTCATCATCAAAGGTGCCCTCTCCCAAGCTCAGTTTTGGGAGATTGTCAAAAGTGAGGCAAGTGAAGTCGCTGGAATGAACAAGGATAAAGACAAGGACAACGGCTTGGGGGACCTACCCGACCACCCGATACCACTGGGAGAAGAAGGCCATGACACAAACGGGTCGATCAACGGGTCGGTAATGAATGGAAATGGTAGCGAGGTCACAACCGGTGATCTTTGGGACGATCTTCAGGCCAATTTGGCATCGTGCGCACAAGAAGAGATGGAGCTGGCATCGTCCAAGTCGGCACTCGAACTCACCAAATCCAATAACCTGCTCGAAGTTGAGATCTCGTTCCTACAAGACGAGTCGAGGATTTCGCTGAAATCCAATCCTCTCGATTGGTGGCAGAGTATGCGGGTCAAGTACCCGTACGCCGCTCGACTTGCCCGCTACGTGCTCTCGGTGCCAGGAAGTCCCGCACCGGAAGAGAACCCTGTACTCAATGACTCGGGGTTGCTCAGTCGATTGCTCTCCCAGATGCCAGCCAATGACGCGAGTGAGCTTGTGACTGCATCGATGAACCTACGTCTCGAAAAGCACGTCCAGCTCGAAGCGACTACACGGCAGCTGTGGTCAACTGTTTGATCGACGTTTGAGTGAGTTTTGATTAGGATTTCTTTATGATAAATAGCGTTCAGAGTTCGAAACGGTTTGGCAGGCGAATCCAATCGTAAACCAGGCACACGACCTTGCGGCGCACGCTCTGACCAGCAAAATCGAAAATCTTGTGGCACACGTCGCTGTTCAACGACCCAAGTGCCGACCTCATGAACGCAACTTTGCTCTCCACTGGCAGCGGCGCTTGCTTCATCGGCAACGGTGCGAGGTGGAGTTTCTTGAGCTCCTCGCGATGACGAGCCATGCCAAACGAAGTTACGCGGATGCCGACCTGTCGCAGCGTCGTGTTGCGAGCGATGATCGGAATGAGGTCAGCGAGCACGCTCTCGTGAAGGTAGTTGTCGTAGGCAAAATCTTTGAGCGAGCGGTGAACGAGCGTGCGTGGGTCGTTGCAGGCCGAGAGAAACCGCAGCAAACTCGGCCTCTCGAGAATGACCGAGTCCTCGAACACCAGCGACTCGAGCGATCGGCAGTGTCCCGCCTGGAAGATCGTCAGCAGACAGTCGACGTCCTGGAGCTGAGCGCTCTGCAGACGCAAACGCTGCAGCCGAGGGCACGCCACGAAAAGAGAGCGCAGGTGGTTGGGTTTGATCTCTGACCGGTCCACGCTCCATGCGAGTGTTTCAAGATTCGAGCCGACGAGTGTGAGAAGCTGCAGAACCTCGGCCATTTCTTCGTCGCTGGCCGGGGAAGTTGGCAGCTGCACCAACTTCAGGCGCTTGGCTCTGTACGGACTCGGACCGTCCTTTCGACAGTTCAGAAAGTGCTCTGGGTTCTCTGTCGCAAGGATGTTGGCCATCGCGACGATCTCGGCGCTGTAGATCGAGCTGTCCGTGAAGCGTACCGACTCGATCGAGGTCGGTGAGCGAGGATCCAGCAGCGCGTACGCTTGCCACTGGGCGATCATGCGACGCTCGTCGTCGGAACCCTTGGGGGACTGGATGATCTCGACGTGTTTCAGCCCGCGCGCTCGTCGAAGCGTTTGCCAGATCGACGGCGGCGCTAATCCCGACGAATTATCCAGCACGAGCGTATGAAGGGGATTCACGCGGTCGTCGAGCATGGCAGAGAACGCACTTCCTTTCTCTCCAATGTCGGGACATACGGGGGAGAAGAGCAGCGAGTCGATGCGCGTGCCGGTGAGCTGAAGCTGACGCAGTGCCATGCAGCCCTGCTCGTTGATGTCGAGAGCTCGCAAGTCAAATGACATGGCATCGAATTTGAGTAATGGAAGATCGCCGCGAAGTTCCTTCGCCATCGCCACGGCGCGCTGGAGGTACTGCGTGCTGCCCTGGGCCATATCGACGAGCGTTGGCGTGAGCTCAAGCTCTAGAGGTACAGGTTCGACAGCTGTCTGGCTGCTCGCGTTCGCCAACAGCCACTTGCGCGTGCGGTGGTAGCTCTTGCAGCGGGTACTATTGAGCCACATCGCACTGAAAACGTCGATCGAGTCATACTGGAAAGTGCCGTAGGCAATATGGCGGACGCGCAGACGTGGCTCCAGCTCAGACAGCACGTGGTTGGCTGGGAAGAAGTCTTGAGTCCAGCACAGGACGCGGACGACCTGCTCCCACGCATCTTGCGGGGCGACTTGCAGCGCGATCAAGACGAGCTCGATCGCGTCGCGGATCTTGGCTCGGTCGCGGGGCCCGATGGCGTCTTCGCTCTCGTCGAGCGTGAGCACGAGCGACCGGAAGCAGCTCCGCGTCGCGAGCCCCTCTTGCCCTTTCTCCCCCGTGTACACGACCGAGAGCCGGCCTCGCAGCACGCGGCACCACGCGCGCAGCGGCCGCCACCGCTTGGCGGCCACGGCCATGTGCGGACAGCGCTTTTTGCGCCGCGGCAGCGAGCACTTGCGCAGGAACGTGCGCAGCGACTGCAGCATCCTGTGTCGGCGGCCGAGAAATGCGCAACTGGCGGCCATTGAGCGGGCACCCGCAGCGCGGCCGTCGCCGGCAGAAGAAGCAACTCACTTTCCATCGACCGACGGACGCGTGGAAAAAATTGTCTCGAGTGGATCGTTCCCAAGAAAAAAGATCCCCCCGGACTTGGCTACATTCCACTCTCTTGGAGGGAAAGATCTCGTTGTTCTTGTAGAGGGAGTTCCACGTCAATTCAGAATCCGTGAATTGACGTTGTGAACCCACATGATGAGCTCATTACGCGTGCGCTTTGAAGTTGCCACCCGCCATAGTGGAGACCATACAGAACGAGGGAGAGAGCATCTCCCAGTCGCTGCGAATGGACACGCAGCCCCCGCCTCACTGGCCGCTCGTCATCTCGCGCCATTCGCCGATCCGCGTCGCTCGACCGCCATGGACGCCTTCGCATTGACCATCCCAACGCGCATCGACGAGCTCTGGAACTTCAGCGCCGCCGCAGACACGGAGACCAAGTTCCGCGCGCTGCTGGACGACGCGCTCGCGCTCTCGGACGCAGCGGATGGCGACCACGCCGTCGTCGCCGGCCGTCGCTACCCGCAGGTCCTGGAGCTGCTCACGCAGATTGCACGCACGCAGGGCCTGCAGCGCAAGTTCGACGAGGCCCACGAGACGCTCGACCGCGTGCAGCGTGCGCTGACGCCCGACGCCGGCGAGTCGCTGGATCGCCAGGCACTCGTGCCGCTCGCCACGCGCGCCAACGTGCGGTACCTCCTGGAGCGCGGCCGCGTGTTCAACTCGTCCAAGCAGCCCGAGCTCGCGCTGCCGCTGTTCGTGCAGGCGTGGGAGATGGCCAAGCAGTGCGATGAAGAAGACCTTGAGGTGGACGCTGCGCACATGGTCGCGATCGCTGAGCCGTCAACTGAGAAGCAGGCCCACTGGAACTTGGTCGCGATCGCCCGCTCTGAGAGTTCGAGCGACCCCAAGGCCCGCAAATGGATCGGCTCGCTGACCAACAACCTCGGGTGGACGTACCACGGCGCCGACCGCTTCGAGGACGCGTTGACGATGTTTGAAAAGGCTCTGCAGTTCCGAGAACAAGCCGGCGAGCTCAAGAGCATCATCATCGCCAAGTGGTGCAAGGCCAGGTGTCTGCGCTCGCTCGGCCGCATCGACGAGGCGCTCGCTATCCAGCAGGCGCTGGCGGTCGAGAACGAGAAGCTCAGCGACCCGGACGGCTACAACTCGGAGGAACTGGGCGAGCTGCTTCTGCTCAAGGGCGAACCCGAGCAGGCGCGTCCGCATTTCCAACGCGCGATTGAACTGCTCTCGAAGGACGCGTGGTTCGTGGACAACGAAGCCGCCCGGCTCAAGAGACTCCAGGAGCTCGCCACCGGAACGACACCGTAAGGACGATTGAGTGAACCCCAGTCAATGGAGATAATGGACACATTGATTGAATCGATCCAGCAGAAGTGGCCTTGAGAGGAACAAGGCGACTCGTGCTGGGCTATAGTACTCTACTGCTGCTCCTTGTACTGCGTGACGGCAGGCGAAGTGAGCGGCGTCGGAACAGGAACAGTTTCGTGCTGCTGCTGCTCGAGAGCCGCCTGGTCGGCGAGCTGCTCCTTGCGCGTGACGAGCGCGATGACGACGAAGCCGCTGAGCACGAGCACGGACGAGACGAGCGTCGCCCATCCAGGCTTGATGTCGTTGATGATCCAGTCGGAGAGGATGGCCATCGGCACGGTCAGCGAGAGACCGACGGTCGCGACGGTCGTCGACGTGTACAGGATCGCCACGGCCCAGAGGTAATCAGCCAGCACGTTGTTGAAGAGGCCCTGGACGAAGAGCAGGCCGATGATCTCCCACGTGAGGCCGTTGAACGACTCGACGTTGGTGTAGTTGAAAATGAGCACGAGCACGACGAGTCCGAGGAAGCTGAAGAGACCCACGAAGCCGAAGAAGAGCGAGACGCTGATGCCCGAGTTGTCCGGGATCTTGAGGCGAATCGCAGTCGTGTAGACGCCGTACATGACGGCGCCCAGGAAGGCGCAGACGTCGCCCCAGAAGTAGTCCGAGATGCCGCCGCTCGAGTCCTTGGCGAGCGTTGAAATGTTGCCGGCCATGCACAGCGCGACACCGAGCAGCTTGCCCCACGTGAACTTCTCCTTGAGGATCCAGACGCCGAAGAGCAGCGTGAACACGGACGACGTCGCGCTGAGGATCGTGCTGCTCGTCACGCTCGTGAGGTTGAGGCTCTCGTTGTACGTGAAGTTGGCGATGAACCAGAGCGGCGCGACGATCGCCGCGGCGATCATTGTGCGGCGCAGCACGGGCTTGGAGTGCGCGAGCGGCGGCGCGTCTTCGTCCTGCTTGGTCTGCGGCAGGTGCGCGTCCAGGTTCTTGCCGAGAAGCTGCGGGATGAGGATCTTGGTGACGTAGTAGATCGGCAGGTTGACCGAGAAGAGCGCCATGCCGAAGGACGTGAGGAAGAAGGGCGCCTCGAAGGAGAGGTCGTTGAAGATGTACTGGATGAGCACGCTCGAGAAGTTCCAGATCACGGCCACGATGACCAGGAAGACGCAGCCGATGACCCACTGCAGTACCGTCTTGTGCGGCGAGATGATGACCTCGGGCTTGGCCTCCACCGATGCGCGTCCCACGACGGGCGACGGAGCGGCGGTGTCCTTCACCATGGTGTGTTGATGGTGTTGGGGTCTCGGCGCGGATTGGGAACTGGATCCAGCCTCGGAAGGTCTCCTCTGGGTCGAGGCGCAGCTGGGCCAGTGAACGGGCCCACTCGCCTGAGTCTGTCCATTGGCTGCCTGCTGGTGTACATGAGCAGACATCGATGATGAGGCGCCGACTTTGAGCAGAGACGTACCGGTATCATTCGACGTCAAGCCACCACTGTCAATTCCCCATCGTCTGTGATCTTGGTGGCAGGGATGTGAGGGACCGGTCTCACCTACATGACATGCACGTATCAATTGTCATAGGTTGTTGGAAAGCGGTTTCGTATAGGTTTCCGTCAAATTATGTTGACGATTTTAACAAACATGAGTTATTGGTAGGGAACAGATTGTGATATCTATGATCTCGCGATCAGGTGGTGGTGCGCAGGCCAGACTGGAAATCCGAATGGATCACTTTGGCTGAGCCGCTTTCAATGAGACGACTCGTCTGGCGAGACCGCTGTAGGCTTTGCGCTCTCCCATTGGCCGCTCGCCTGATGAGTTGGTCGAGGCGGTGCCGCCGATTCGCTGGGGCAAGCCAGGACGCCTCGCACTCCATCAGCTCACTTGTTTCGTCATGTGTCGTTCTCTCAAGGACATGGACATGATTGATTTGACCGGCTACGGTGGGAGGGGATGTATTCTGTGGAGCTGTATGTATCTTCGGACGACGCACTATTAGGTTGGGCTCCACGTGGGGTACGTGGTGTACGCCTTCAACTGTGGCTTGCTTCGCTGGAACTCGGCCCACCGCGCGAGCCAGATCATGCTGGCCAGCAGCACGTCCACGCCGGCGGCGACCTCGATTGTGTAGTGCTCGGGTCGCAGCAGCTTGCGTGGCGGGTGGTTGATGCGAGCGATGGCGTCCCACGAGACGCCGCCGTCTCGACTCACACGCACGACCCCCGTGGTCTCGCGGAAGGTGCCGTCGACCACGGCTTCAAAGCCGGCGCCAGTCATCGCGTCACGGAAGCGCAGCTTCTCGTGCTCGTCGTCGTGGACGTTGACACTGAAGAGACACGGCTGGTGGCCGTCTTCGTGGCGGAAGATGCCGTTGTGGACGTCGTATCGGTGGCCTTTGGTCTCGCGCTCGACCGTGAGGATCTGGCTCTTGGTGGCGGCCGAGTTGACTTCGAAGATCGCGGACGACTGGACCGCCGTATTGATGTCGATCACAGCCGACAGCGAGTGCTTGATGGTGACCAGCCGGTCGCCCGTGGCTTCGTTCTTGACCCACAGTGTCCGCAACCAGTCGCTGTAGCGAGTCCTCAGCGTCACAGGCGTGTCGAAGCACCACTGGCGCCCGACGACTACGAGTGGGTAGTGGGAGACGAGGGGCGAGTCTGTCATACTCGAATGGACGTTGGCTTGGCGTTGCTTGTTGGCGAGTGAGATTGCTACGAGGCCGTCTTCGCGTGGGCCGACGTGTCCATGCTCCGCACCCGATGGACACTGATACCTTCTGAACAATATAGTGGGTACAAAAAACCCAAAAATCAGTCGCCTCGTTTCTGACGTTGAAGATGTCGCCAGAAGTGACTTGGCACTCGGTGCCACAGTGCGCGAACGGCATTCTCAAATTTTCGAATGGAAAACAAATCGATTTTTGGTTTGGTACAGTATATACGTTTCGCGTGTCTTGCCGCGCCACTTCCCCGTCGACGAGTATCAAAAAGCCGTCCTGAGAACGCCGTTGGCCGGGGCGGGACCAGCAAACCCAATGGACTCGGGTACTCGAGCCCTCTCGCGCTCGAACTCAGCCCACCGCGCGAGCCAAACCATGATCACGAACGCTGCATCCACGCCAGGCGCGACCTCGAGGGTGAAAGCGCTGGCGTGGATAGCAGATGTCGGCGGGCGGCGGATGCGAGCGATGGGCGTCCACGGCGCGTGGTTGTCCTTCGTGTTGCGTACTGTCAGGATCGCGATATGCTCTCGTACGCCGCCTTCGATCAAGGCGTTGTACACCACCCCGGACACGCGATCTGTGAAGAGCGCAGTGATCTTGTCGTTGGTGACCTCGACCGTGAACAAGCACGGCGTGCGCTTCGACTGCTGCGCGTAGAGGCCTTCGTGGACGTCGTAGTTGCCGGAGAAGCCGAAGCGGTCGACCGTGAGGATCTGGTTCTTCTTCACGTCTTTGACGTTGAAGATGTTGCCGACGACGGATTCGTGGTGCTTAAACCGTAGAATCGTGTCTTTGGTGGCAATGTTCGAGACCGTGACGGTGCGCGTCCATCCGTTTTGGTGGATCCCGAGCGTGACGGGCTCGTCGAAGCAGAAGCGCGAGTCGATGGCCACCAGCGGAGTCGCCACGGCTGGAGAGCGACGTTGGCGAGCGAATCGATGGCGGCGATGTCCATGCTTGACGGAGAAATGTGAAGTGGGGAGGAGACTTACTGGTACCATAGACGAATTGTTGAAACGGAGCCAAATACTATCCGCTACTATTACGGATACGAGTTCCAGTTGTAATATGTCGCAACGAAACTGTGGGTTGGATGTCATACACCCGTAGATCCATCGGTTGGTGGGTATTAGCTCATAGAAATATTATATCCCGAAGGTCAATGATACTTGGAACGAAGCTGTCGGGCCTTCGAAGTATACAAGTTGACAAGGTTGCAAGTTTATGCGCATGTATCCATTGGCCGAACATATCTCAGGCCCATTCCCAACACCGAAGCGAAGGTTCCATTGTCACACGTCTTGAGCGCACCCACTATTCAGGCTTCATCGTGGAGTAGTCCTTTTCCCGGACTTCCATTCTTGTACGACTGAGAAAACATGGGGAATTCGGGCTCGCTCCTCAAGGTCCCGCTGGTGCCCCAGAGCCAACCCGTTCGCTCGACGAGGTCGAGTCTCGTGAGCCGAAGCGCCGTGTTTTTGAGTGTGAAGCTCACGGGGATGATCACGACCTTCCGCATCTTCGACGCCAACAGCGGCGCCCTCATCCACGACCTCCAGCCCTCGGCTGGCAGCACCAAACGTACGATCTGCTCGGCTAACGGGGTGCCTATCGCGACCATGAAGCCCACCAAAGGAGGCTACGACGTGTACGACGGCACAGATACGGCGGGAGAGCCCGTGGTTATGATTCGTACCACGAGCATGCCAGGCTCTCCATATTTCGTCTACGCGGAGTTCACGGATCGCGCTGTGTCAGGTCGACAAGGAGAAAGCTGCCGTGCGGTTGTCGAAGGATTCCCCGAAGATCGCGTGATGCTCGTGGGGTTGGAGCGGGGTGAAAGCCTCACGCCGGTCCGTAGAGAAAAGAAGAACCGCCAACCTACGGCGCATGATGTCGTAGTTGGCCGCTTCCGCCGGCCGAAGACCAATGGAGTCATCTTTGAAGGTCGCGAGAAGATGTACATCTAGGCCGAGGCCGGAGTCGACCTGACGCTGCTAGCGATGCTGTGGTATGTGCGGTACGAGATGTACTTCAAGAGTGTGGTCCGCGGCGGATCCCTCGCTAACTTCGCCACAGCCGAAGGCTATGGCGATAACTCCTAAACGATCACATGCGACCAGACGTCATCCAAAGCAACAAGGCAGATCTACTGTAGTTGATGATGATGGTGATACGGATGATGAATATCCAATCTGAGAAGCGAATCCACCCCGATTGCTCGACTGCGAAAAAAGCGAATGGAGTCCGATGGTGAAAGCCATGGTGATCAGTTGCCTCAGCGAGTATGTTGTCCAAGGGATCGCCATGACCTCTAGCCACGTCAAGAGGATACCAAGTGTACTGCAGGTCGATGAGAAGGCGACGTACGAAGAAGGCGAGATTGGGGTCGTCCTGTACGGGTTGCAAGTGGAGGAAGCACGGAACCGCGGAAACTCCATTTGAGGGCGAAGGAGTGGCGTGGGGGGAAACTCGCACGAAGCCCCTGCTTCGGCACCACCCAGTTCGTATGGAAGTCACGCCCATGACGTAATTGACTTGCTAGTACCAACAAGACTTTCTCAATTGCTCGCCCCATTTCGCTCCTATTTTTGCTCGTCGCTAGATGAGCGTGAACGCTCAGTGGTATGACCAAGAGGTCTCTTAGTTCGGCACCACAGCCACAATCTTGTGACCGAATAGGACTTTGGGTGTGGCCGGGGCATCATTGTTAGGTCACTGAGAGGTTACCGCATCATGACTGAACACGCACATATCGCACCAACATTTTCGAGATTCCAACAATGTATCAATGTTCAACAATTTTATACTATTCATGCTGGATAAGAGTTAAACTCATATGAAGTGTGCAGCGAGCACATTCCTTCGAGGTCAACCCAATCACGTATTACAGGTTAGAAGCATCTGGTACGGTGTAGCCATCAATTGCGTGTTGGGTCCCACGCCTCAGAAAACACATTTCGAAATTGTCGACAGAAGAGCGAAGCAGGATGGGCGCCTCCACTTCCCACGAAGAACGCCTCGCGATCCCGCTGTACGCGCAGTTGCCGTTTCTGGCAACGGACAACGGCAGCATCGTGCAGAAGTTCACATCGCTTCGCGTTGTGTCCAAGTCGTTCAGCCTTACGCGCAAGCTCGTGGATGCAGAGACTGGTTTGCATGTTTTCGACCTCAAGACTCCAGTGCTAGGAGGTCGATATGTGCTCAAGACGGCCAACACTGACCACTGGTTGATGAGCTACAAGCAGCGAACATTCTCCAACAGCTACCGGGTCTACACCGGCAACAAGGAGACAGTGAGCTTCGAGATCGGCGTCATCCATCCAGCTACCTCTTCGATGATCATGTGGGCTGACTTTCACGACCGACTCTCGGGCGAGCTGTGCCGCCTATGTCTCGACGGGAACTCGTGCGATAAAGTGGACGTTTTCTACCTCGACCGAGGCCGGACATCTCTCGGCGAGGCGCCAAGACGCGGGGACTTGTCGAGCGGTCGTTTCCAACCCATCGGCCGTATCCGAACGTATTATCTCCCCAAGTTCTTTTCTACCCCTGAGCACTATGTCGAGGCCGCTCCGGGTGTGGACATTACGGTACTCGCGCTGATGTGGTTGCTCCGAGCGGTGATTGAGGAGAGGTCACGCGATTGATCTCTTCGATTGTGATAACCGTGGGCTTAGAGTGTCGTAGCGCCGACATATGACGCCCAGGTGCGTCCGCTGAGTTGGTTCACAACGGCAAAGCCAGACATCGCGGATATACGCACAGAGATAACTTCTTTGCCCAGTGTCGCGCGGGAAAGACTTCAAGAGATCATCTCAAACATACAACAGTTAGTAGTAGTATGCCCGCCGGCCAAGTTGCTCTTCAAATTTGACTAGCTATCCATAATCGGCAACAACCAAGCTACACACCATAAGATTCGAATGTTTCTTGCGGTTCGTTAAAGTTGCACCAGGTTTATCCAACTGTTACTGGATGATCTACGACGTCACGCTGAGCTTGGAGCATTAGACGACGTTTGGCCTTATTATAATCCACGCTAATGCGTAAACGAAGGTTCCGCGTGCGTAGTAATTGAACTTGAAGTCGCCACAAATTCAACAAAATTTTGACAGGTCGCCATTGCTCGTCAAAAATTTGGGTCACAAGCAACGACCACAAAACTTGCATAAGCATTAATTATAAGAGTTGTTTCTTCTCTCTGTCGCCAGTATTATGAATTTCAGCGAAATTCATAATAAATAACCCTAGTGATATTAATGATCATGTATCAGAGGTGCACGATCGGTCGACTCGCACGATTGTCTGAACCCTGGACAGTTAATTTTGTTTGAAACGCGCAATATTTTCATGAAGTGATACGATTGACTATTGTATTTTCGGACAGAGGGCCTGTCCATGTCATCGTGTCCAACGAGAATGCCGTCAGTGTGTGACAACTGTACCCATCAAATGTCAGCGAGGAATTAAGGGGGTACCCAAGGATTGATGCTCGTGTCCACTGAGCTCGAGATCATGAGGAGCTCTGGAGCAAACTCACTGCTCAAGCCTATCTTCCATTCCCAAAATTGTTCCCAGCCCCTCACAAGCCACCTAGCCACTATGGGCTGCTCCAGCTCGCACGAAGAACGCCTCGAGGTCCCGCTTTACGCCCAGGCACCTTTCCTCGCCACCGACAACGGCAGCATTGTCCAAAAATTCACGTCACTCTGCCTTCAGACCAAGTCGTTTAGCTCGACGCTTAAGCTCGTGGATGCGGAGAGTGGCGCCCACGTGTTTGATTTCAAGTTCTCGGGGTGGGGGACTCGCCGCATGCTCAAGACGCCAGACGACCGCTGCCTCGTGAGCTTCAAGCACAAGAGTTTCTCGAACGGTTACCGCGTTTATACTGGCGATGACAAAGAGAACGCCACCTTCGAGATCGCCGTCAAAAGCAGCAGGAAGATGATCTTCGCCGAGTTTTATGACCGGCTCTCGGGTGATATCTGCCGAGTGATCCTTGACGGGCACTCGTATGATCGAGTCGTGATATTCTACATGGAGCGCGGACGGCCAGCGCTCGCTCCGCTACCTAGGCGAGAGGAGTTGATGACGAACGGTCATTTCCAGGCCATTGCACGTATCCGCTCGCCGTACCCGGAGACATTCTCTGCCCAGCAGCACTTTATTGAGGCCGCACCTGGCGTCGACATCACGCTGCTGTTGACAATGGCGCTTATTCGACACGACATCGAAGAGGACCGTCGCCGCCGCATGTTGGATTGAGGCGTTGGGTGGAGTAAGCCTTTATCAAGATAGGTGTGACTCGCTCGCGACTTCTGGACTGACCTGGTTCTGGCGTTCATTCCGAACCTGGTACACCATCGCAGCGTAGCCCGCTGGCACTCCACGTGAAGAGGAAGATGGTCTCGGGAAGATCTACAGGCATTTCTGTTGCCTGCTGTTGAGTGCGGCAAGCATCACTATCCCTGCTCGAAACGAACACTCGATGCTGCATTGTCTCTTATGATTGGATAGATGGGTTCCCACTTCTTCAAATACACCAATAAAAGTCGGGATGTCACTCGCGACTAAACAATGAAGTTATTCCTATCGTCATCATCTCTCCCTTTGGGTGCCAAACCAAATGCAGATGCCAAGAACGCCGCAGAGCCTCTGCGGCGTACACGCCTCTGCCAGAGGCGCCTCGCACACAAGAATGTTTGATGCATGAAATGAAGCCAGTGTGGTTGGGCATAATAGCGTGTGACAGCAGGAAGGCACCGGTACATAAGTGTGGAGTTGAAGCGGCAGTGGCGAAGACGCATGCCGTCTGCTCATTTGTCAAGTTCGCCCTTCCCACTTCCACGTAGACCACAATGGGAGCCAAGTACTCGACTGAGCTCTTGCAAGTGCCCCTCCAAGCCGTAGCCCCAGCCCGACTGAGCCTGTGGAGCACTGTCACCACGGTGCCGACGTCGTGGCGAATCCATATTCCAACGTGGAAGTCGACCTTTCACGTCTTCGAAAACAAGACAAAACTGCTGCTGTTCGAGATCAAGACGAAGACTCTCAGCACACGTTACAACTTCCACGCTTCGAATGGCGAAGTTCTCATGAGTATGAAAGGAAGGACGTTTCAAGACGAATACCGTCTCTACGAAGGCGCCGAGACCGAGCAAGAGTTCTCGACGATTCGTGTCCGTAGCGGCGTGCTCTCGTCCACTGTCGTAACCTATTGCGACTTCACAGATCACGAGTCTGGTCGCGCTTGCCGTCTTCTCATGGAGGGCGACTTGTCGGACCGCGTCGCTGTCGTGTACTTCGCGAGCAATGCGGACTCACAGCCACTACCACCAGTAGAGAAGAAACACAACACTGCGCACGATGTTTACACTGCCGTCGGTCGCCTCCACAAGCCCAAAGAGTCAGACAACGACGTCTCCCTCGAAGCAGCTCCAGGCGTGGACGCCACGCTGCTGTTACTGCTCTGGCTCGCGCGGTTCGACCTTTGCATGCAGCTTGAAGCCGCCTCGACAAGTTGTACCACCGGCTCGGGATAAAAGTGTCAGAAAGCAGTAGTCGCATTTACGGATGTTTCCGTATCCAAATTGTACTGCTCTACATCATTGGCTATAATTCGTGACCAAGCAGGCCATGCCTGGAGATGGCAAATGATGCGGCGCGAATGGACGCGGGACGACGACGCCAGCGCCCCGTGGACGCTCGCGCGTCTCGCGGAGCTCGGCGTGAAGCTCCGCTCGGTGTAGGCGCTCGCGCTTTGGCTCTGGAGGGTCCGCGAGCCTGACTCTGTTTTTCTCTTCCGCGCAGCAACGTGCTGGCCCACGGAGAGCTACGCGCGCCGATCGACGCCAAGCGGCTCGCGCTGCTCGTGCGCAACGCCGACTACCGACCTCGCGTATGTAGCTGTGACCGGATGAACGTGTTTTTGTTGCGTACTGACGAATGGACGTGCAGGGCTTCGGTGCCGTCGTGATCCGCTTCGAAGAACCGAAAGGATCTGTACTCGTGTACAAGAGCGGCAAAGTGCGTGTGGAGCTCTCAGTCCTTAGTGCGTGGAGATGGCTAATGCTGTGGGTTTCAGTTTATTATCGTCGGGTCCAAGACCCCTGCAAACGCGAAAGTCACTCTTGACAAATTTGTGTTGATGCTTCAGGTGGGGCGGTCGCCCTTTCCATAATCTCATCAACTTACATGACCTCAGATTTTGTGCTGTGTGCACCTCCTTAGAAAGTCGATTATCCCCACGAAGTCGCAAAATTCGTCGTGGCCAACATTGTCAACGCGGCAGATCTCAAGTTTTCGATTCGGCTCGAAGGACTCCAAGCCGCGCACTTGCGCCACTGCAGCGTTCGTCGCCGCCACTATTTTCTTCACTTCTTCCTTGACACTAACCCCCATGAACTTTTAGTATGAGCCGGAGCTGTTTCCGGGACTGATCTACCGGATGCTGGAACCCAAGATCACGATTTTGGTATTTATCTCTGGTAAAGTCGTGCTCACAGGTGCCAAGGTTTGTGTTCGTGCTATTCTCTGTACCGGATCTCTCCCAACTCATTGAGATCGCGTATTGTCTAGAAACAGGAAGATGCTGAGCGTGCGTTGTGTAAGCTCTTCCCCGTGTTTCTAATGTACCGACTTCGCTACGATAGTGACGACGATTTGCTCAGTTCAAGCAGCGACAATGAGCAAGGGGTAGACGGTGACGATGAGGCGATGGAAGATGACAATGAAGACGGCCTAGACTGGGATGAGTCTGCGGTTGAGTTGTGAATGAAGCTACGGCGACGAATCGTTTTTGGTTTTGTATTGCACGTGGACTAAAAACAACACTGTCTCTCCTATCGAATCTCTCCAGCTGTATCGTGTGTCTCGCTTTACGCGAGATAGTTGTACATCTGTGCGTTGGTCGGATCGCGCTCGAGATACTCGCGATCGATGAGACTCTCGATTCGCCGCTTGATATCTGCGGCCTTAGCTGGGAACTTCACCTGCTCGAAGATTTGCGTCATGAGCATCTGATGGGAAAGCTTCTTCCGCGATTTCATGATGCGCACGATAGCGGCATCGACCTGGTACTGACGATCACGGAAAACACGCTCGTGGGTGTCCTCATTCTCCTCCTTGGTCTCCTTCATCTGGATCGAGTTGATCTTGATGCGGTACAGCTGATTCGTGAAAGCAGCGTTGAAACTGAACACGTCCTCGTCGCCAACGTCTTTTCCCTTAGGGTGCTTTTGCAGCACGCGGACCTTGCCGCAAGCCAGCGATTGCAGTGTTCGCCGCAACTCGCCATCCTCTATCCGAGTCTGCTCCTTGATATCTTTGAAACTGACTTCGGTTGCTGTGTTGAAGCAAAGAAGCACGACCGTCTGGAAAAGCGACACTTGTAGCTCCTTCTTGCCTGACGGGAACACTGCCTTAACAATGCAATGCGCAAGTGAGTGTTGCCACTGGAGCTGGCGGCCTTGATACTTGGAGGAATAAAACTTCTCAAAGATATCCTTCAGTGGCACCAGGGAGGGCGGGACGGTAATCTCCACAGCTGGGTATGGCGGCCAAAAGCCCGTGGTAAGAACCTGAACATGCATGTCAACAACGCCACGGCCTAGTCGTTCCAGTGCGAGCCTAGAATGCATCCAACCAACAATGAGACCGGAGGTTTCGACATAAACAGATAATCGAGAGTCGTACCTGCTCGGTGCGTGCTGCTGGAACTGGGCCATCACGCTCTGCGACAGGTCGATATCTTTAAACATTCCCTCGAGCTAGGAGAACGAGTCAGTACGCATATTCAAAGCACATGAAGGCTACACCTCTGGAACAAACCTTGTTTGTGAACGAGCTACCACATTCGGTCTTGAGCTTCGAGAGCATCAGTTTCTCAAGATCGAAGGAGGCACTCTTCCCGACAAGAAGACGCTTCGCCAAGTCCTTTTTGTAGAAGGCTTCGAACACATCCTTGCCTTGGATGTACCGGAAAATAACCATAACCTGGTCCAGAACATTTTCAACCTCGGCTTCGCTACCACCCTTGTTCCCAGTTCGCAGCTTAGCATCGACAAATTTGGCGACGAGCTCAGCAGGGCGACTGGCGCGAACGTTCACTGCGTATTCCATCGCCGACTTCACTGCGAACGCAAAGTCTGGGTCTGAGTGGAATGAATCGCTGAGGATTTTGTCGATGTCTGCCTTGAGTTGCAGAAGCTTCTCGACGAGGCTCTTATCCTGCTCCACATCCATGACCAAAGCGGAGACCTTCTTCTTGATGTAATTCGTAAACGCAAGTCTCAGATCCTTCACGGCATCGACGCGACTGAACAGCGCAAACATGCGTTTCAAGTCCTCCACGCGGCCTCCATCCATGAGCGCGTCGAAGCCTCGTTCGAGCAACATCGCTGTGTGAGGCTGCAAGAGTTTGGTCTCCACAACGTGGATCAGTTGCTTCTTCGTTGATGGGTCCAGGTAATGTACGACACGGTCGCTCTCTTCGTGGAGTCGTTTCTCAACGTGCAGCAAAAACTGAGGCACGTCAGAGGAAGCACTCGTGTTCACGCCTTCCGCTGTGTAGAACCGCTCGCTGGCGTCCAAGAACGGGCTTTCGAATCGCGAGTGGTACAACTGCAGCGCCAGCAACATACGCAAGAGATTGTGCAAGAAGCTGCGGTTAACGGCCTCGCCCTTGCGCTCGCGTTCGATCAAATCCAATAAATTCTGGATCAACTTCGACTCCAAGTGCTTGCGCTCCGTGATGTTTTGGCGGAGGACGTTCAATCCCATTTCCCAGATCGACGCAACATGGGGTGTCTGCACGACGTACGTTCGGTCCAAGTACATGAAGATTGTTCGGATCACGAGCATATCATCGCAGTGGTCTTCCCAGAGCGTGTGGACGGCCTCGAGGAACGGAGAGACATCGCTGCCGCTGATCGTCGACCCGTCAAGATGCTGCAGTGCTTCCACGCGCGACTTGATAAACGCCGCACAAGTTCCCTCTAGCTTCTTGTACAGACTAACACATCCGAAGCGCGCATTAGAGTTCACAGCCATCCGAACCATCAGCTATTGCACATACCTCGCCGACATCTTCCACGTGCACAAATCCTCGACAGATCGGTACAGTTCTTCGCGACTGAGCGCCGAGGTCTGCTTGCTGTGGACGGCGTGGAGCGCCGCCTCGAGCTTCTTCCAGGTTTCTTCCTCGAAGGCCTCGGGCAGCTTGGGTGTGACCTTGAATGGCTTGATCACCATTTTCTTCTTGGCGCCGCCGAGCTTGAGCGCGTCATTGCGCTTGACGGCCGCGCTGAAGCCGCCGCCGGACGGGAGACCCGAGCGTCCGTTGGCTCCGGAGGCTGGGAACATGGGAACGGTAGCGAGCGACGCGAGGGAGACGGTCGGTGGAGACGATCTTGCGCGTGGCCTTCGACGCTCTTCCAGGGCGATGACGAGGAACGCGGGAGGGAGTATCGAAGCTATCATGTTAAGTACGAAGCTATATCCAACAGGCGGAGTGGTGTTTTGTACATGTCGGGATCAGTTAATATGATTGGCTGAAAATATTTTATGTAAATTTGGGATCCGCAAATGGGAGGATTTGACACTGTCAAATCGATTGCGATCTCCAAGCGTCACCATGAGATACTGCAGGGCACGAACCCTCCTTGGCTCCATGAACAAGCCGCCAGTGAAGGCACTTCATGAATCCAATGGATTGTAGAGCATCTATCTACCTCTTTAATCCCCCTATCTTTGTGTCGATCGCAGTGGCTCCTTTGGAGACGAAGACACGCAACTGCTTACAAAACACTTATCGGGTCCAGTTGTGATCTCGATCTCGTTGCAGTGCGTCGTGGGGATAATACGGTACTCGCGTCCGTGGACTGCATCAACAAGCGATGCGCCTCCCTGCTGAAGCGCGAGCGATGCAGAATGGGAATGGTGCTATGGCCACGCACTCGCACCGAGCCAACTTCAATGGGAGCTGCTGTCGTGTAAACAGATTGCGTAACAGTTTTAAACGAATGTGTTTTATGCATGGCTTCTTAGCCAAAGTCCAGAGAAACTCAGCAGTTTCAAACAATCGTGTAGAAAACACACCACCAAGAGCTGTTCACGAAGGCGGCATGCGGTCGCCGCAATGCGAGCTCGCCAATTCCCAATTGCCTGCGTGCGCACCGGACACCGCCGTCGATTCACCATGGCACCAACACCGGAATCCCCACTGGAACTCGAGCGCCAGCGCAGTGGTCTGCCCACGCGCGAGCTCACGTACGCGATCCATAAGAGCAAGGCCCACGTGGAGAAGGTGGAGCGCTTCGAGAAGCTACTCACGCGCGATCCGGCGTTCAACCATGACGATATGTACTACATCACGCGCGATGAGCAGTACCGCCGCGCGATCCGCATGACCGCGCATCTGGAGATCATCGCGCGCGAGAACGGACTCGACTACGACGACACGGAGCTGCTGCGTCTCATTCGCGTCGGCTTCACCGGATGTGCCGCGTCGACGGGACTGCACACGCAAATGTTCATCAAGAACCTAGGCCTGCTCTTCTCAGACGAGCAGCGCGAGCGCTGGATGCAGATGGCGACCGAGTGGCGCATGGTCGGCTGCTACGCGCAGACCGAGCTTGGCCACGGCTCGAACGTGCGTGGACTGGAGACCACGGCCACGTACATCCGCGAGACCGACGAGTTCGAGATCCACTCGCCGTCGCTCCGCTCGTACAAGTGGTGGCCAGGTGCGCTTGCCCGCACGGCCAACTTTGGCGTCGTGTATGCTCGTCTGATCATCGACGACAAGGATTACGGCGTGCACAACTTCATGGTCCAGCTCCGCGACTTGGACACCCACGCGTTGCTGCCGGGCATCGAGACTGGTGACATTGGCGGCAAGATCGGCTTCCAGAACGTCGACAATGGCTGGGCCAAGTTCGACCACGTGCGCATTCCTCGTATCAACATGGGCATGCGCTTTTCGACGGTGGACCGACAGGGCAAGTACCGCAAGATTAAGGGCGTGCCACAAGAGATCCTGTACTTCACGATGCTCCAGACGCGTATGGAGTTCGTGAGCCTCACGGGCATGGCGCTCGCCAAGGGTTGCGCGGTCGCAATCCGATACTCGGCAGTGCGCGAGCAAGGATACGACGCCAACGAGAAGAACCCAACCACTGAGCTGAAGGTGCTGGACTACCAGTCGCAGCAGTACCGCCTCCTCCCCCAGCTCGCGACGGCGTACGCGATCATGCTGAGCGGCAACCAGGTGGACATCTTCCGCCACGATCTCGCCCGCCAGATCGCGAAGGGTGATCTCTCAATGCTCGATGTCGGCCACGCCATGAGCTGCGGCCTGAAGGTCTTCGTATCGGATGCGGCGTCGAACGGCATTGAGGTCTGCCGCCGAGCCTGTGGCGGCCACGGTTACTTGCTTGCGAGCGGTCTCCCCGTGTTGCTCGGTGACGTCGTGCAGACGGTGACGGCCGAAGGTGAGAACTGGGTGCTCACGCTCCAGACTGGTCGCTCGCTCCTCAAGACCCTCGCCAACTACCGATCGACGGGGAAGCTGCCGACCGCGCTGCGATTCCTCGCGAACGTCGACAAGCCCGCGTTCGCCTCCGAGTCGCTCACGTGCAAGAAGCGCTGGCTCGACCCAAGCGTGTACGTCGCCGCTTTCGAACAGCGCTTCCTGTACCTGCTTCGCGACCTCGAGAAGCGCGTCACCAGCTCATCCTCGATCGTCGCTGGCGTCCAGAACCACTCGGTCGCGTGCTACAAACTGTCGATGGCGTACGCCAAGCTCGTGCTCGTGCAGAACTTCGTCGCAGCGGTGGCAACACCCAAGTCGTTCTCGACCGAGGCGCTCTCGACGCTCAAGTCGCTCGAGGTCGTGCGTCTTCTGTGCCACCTCTTCGCGCTCTCGCAGCTCGAGATCGACGCCGGCCAGTTCATGGAGAGCGGCGCGATGCGCCCGGCGCAGCTCGTGCTCATCCGCACCAACATCGAGGAACTTCTCTCTCAGGTTCGCACGCACGCTGTGGTGCTCGTAGACGCGTTCAACTTCTCGGACCACTCGCTCAACTCGGCGCTCGGGCGCTACGACGGCAAAGTCTACGAGGCACTCTACGAGGCCGCCCAGCACGACCCAGTGAACAAAGGCTCTGACAAGATCGCTCTCGAGGAGCTGCTCGTGCCCATTCGCACAGCCGTCCAGAAGTCGCGTCTCTAGAAGATCTGGTCGCAACTTGAAGCTTGTCGCAGAGTCACCTCGCCGTTGCGTGCGTGTCTTATGTTCCGTGTTCGCCAATTAGTCGCACGCACACTAATACACTTCCGATGCAACCGGATTCTGATGCTTGGCCGTCCCACTTGGCGGGCTTCCACGGTTTCCTGGCGACGTACTACATACCGGTATATCACGAATGAACGCGGAGATATATATATCGAGAGTGGACCACTGGGAATTCAAAGAGAGGGAGAGAGACTGGCTTTTCGATGATGCCAAACTCTCCTCGGCATGAGTCCGCGAGTGATGGCAATCGGCTGGCGATTACTTCGGAGAACGTGCCATCATTATTTGGTCTCCTCCTGCCGGCTGCGTTGAGTCCTCTTCTGCGGAGACTCCCCCGTAGTCGCGACGCCATGGGCTCTGTGTGTGAGTCAAGGCCGTGACAGAGGAGTTCAAGCAAGATATCTGGTCGGCTCTTCTCACAGGACAAGCCACTTGATAGAAGAGACTGAGTTTTGAGGAATTCAAGGGTGATTGGTCGAGACGATCGGGCTCGCTTCCGCGACACAGCAACGGCAGGGTTCACTCTCCAAAATATCATAAAGAGGTAGTAATTGGACAGAGTCTTCTCATTTTGAAGGACATGTGTGGAATATCTGACCGTATTTTGACTCAACATTTTGATATATAACGTTTTCTGGATAGTTTGTAAACGTATGGCGCCACGTCTGCTTCTCATCGTGTTCTACGAAACACAAAAATAAAACATAACGGACCAGCACGGATTGATTCACCCGTGTTTTGTTGGCTCGGCTAAACTTATGTGGACTTTTAGTAGGGATGAGTAGGGTTCGCGCCGTCAGTACACCTGTGGATTCTGGTTCCGTTGGGCTTTGGGCCACGCAAAATCACAGTCACAGACCCACGTGACCAGGTGATTTACATAGGGACAGGCCTCCCTATCGTGAGTAATTGAAAGTAATTGAACTTGAAAAGTTATGGGTTGTTGAGTCACATTTCTAAGTCTTGAGTCTGAATTATTTACTTCAATCGGATAAGAGCTAACAATAAAATAGATATATGCAGGTTATCATGTGTAAAGTGGTGCAAGGGCCGGGCACATCAACGCGCGCCGTGGTCACCCAACCCAATCCAGAACAGTCCACGAGTCGCCCGGACGGAGGGACGCCATTCGATCTATTGCTGCGCCACCTCCACTGCTCTCCCGCTGGATGCCCTCTCCGGATTCCTAAGCCGACAGACTCATGAAGAAGAACTCGGACCTCGGCGGCCTCCAGAGCCCACGAAAGTGCGTATAAGATGACTTGACGCTATATTGTCAACTGTCTCTAATCTCTCCACGTGACGGACGCCAGTGATCTCACCGTGCCGCTCAATGACGGCCAGCGCGACAGCCTGACGACGTCCTCGCAGGCGCTGCGCAAGAGCGTGCAGAGCCCCCATGTGCGCTCGCGTCGCAACACGGTCGGCAGCGAGGACATGGGCGAGAAGGTCTCCAAGATGAAGATCGGCATGGACGACGACAACAAGAAAGGAGCGTTCAACCGCAACTACATCAACCGTACGTGGGCACCACTGGCATTGGGTCGTTGGGCAATTCACTGACTGTGATACGTGGTACATAGCCGACTTTCGGTACAATGCTGAGATGGCGCTGCGCGTGGCCTGTGGTGTCGTCATTGCCTCGTTCATCCAGACCATTGACCCAGACCACGTTCGTAACACTGATGACAAGCGCTGGCTCCTCTTCCCGGACTGGTACTACCTCGGAGGTCTCAGCTACTGCGCGGTCGCAGTGATCTTCTCGGCGCAAAAGAACGTCGGCGCGACGACCCGTGAAGTCTGCCAGGCCTTCTACGGCGTCGGCATGGCCCTCATGTACAACATTATCCTCTTTGCCTGCATCAACGTGGAGAAGTACGACCCTGTGAACAACCCTGACTTCCACGGCTACGTCAACATCACAAAGAACTTCGGCACGTCGCCCTACCTGGTCAACAACCACAACTTCTATACCGTGCTGCCGTGGCTCATGGTATTCACGGTCGTGGTTCTCGTGCTTCCGATGGAGACCAATACCAAGAAGTTCGCGCTCGGTAACAATCTCTACTTCAGTAAGCTACCACCCTGAGAGTCATTCGTTTCCCACACTCGTTCGAGCTAACTTGATTTTGTTTTCTCCAGCTTTGACCATCATCAATCCCATGAACCCGAACGGCAAAGGCTACAAGCTAGTCGGAAATGATCGCTACGACACCTCCAACATCCTCAAGAACCTCGAGCTCTATTTCCTCGTTGGCTTCGTCGGCACACTCATCTCGTTCGTGATCATGTTCATCCCATACCCTGTCTTGTACGTGTTAGATTGCAAGATAGTTGTTGGATCTGAGTGGTCTAACTCGCCCTTCTTTGATGCCCAATTACAGTGCTATTACTCGTCTCCGTGAGGAAACGCGGAAGGCCTCAGATGACATCTTGGAGCTGCTTAACATCATCATTGACTCATACTGCTTCAAGAACAAGAACCTTGATCACATGAACTTTCTCCGTGTGAAGCTCCACCGCAAGTTCGACATCGTTTTGGCTCGCCACCGTTACATGACCAGTCTTGTTGAAGACGTCTGGTGGGAACAACTCTTTGGCTTCCATTACTTGCTCAAGTTCAACCGCTCCATGATCAAAAATTACGTCCGTCTCGTCGGTTCGCTCATCTCGGATGTTCGCACGCTCAACAACGCCATGCAGTTGGAGAAGTACGAAGCGCTCCATTTCCAGTACATGAAGACCCTCCAGCGCGAGATCTACTTGATTCAGCTTCGCTCAGGTGACCTTCTCAAAGAGATTTCGATCAACATCCACGACTGTGTGGAGCATATGGAACTCAAAACTATCGAGCCACTTGAGTCGCAGATGGAGCGTACGTTGCACCGTTACCGTGCGACGCAAAACCGGATTCTGCGAACGCAAAAGGTTTCACTCAAGGACGTCGAAGGAAACGTCCCGCTGAACCTTTTCTTGTTCTCTCTCAACTCCATGTGCAGCACGCTCATCGACTTTCAAAAGGAGCACAACGAGAAAGAGTACGATACTGGTAAGCGCGCGGGGTCTTTCATCATCAAGACCGTCAAGTCATTCTTCGACCCTGCCAAGTACACGCGCCTTCAGATGATGTCGGCTTTCAAGGCGTCACTTGCAATTTTTGCTGGTACGATGCTCGCTGTGTACGTGTATGCATTCAGTCATACAACGCCAAACGCCGTCGCCTTCGTCATGGGCAGTCACATCGGTGGTTCGTTCAGTGTGACCATGAATCGAGTGGGTGGTGTCGTCGCTGGCAGCGTCGTGCCATCTGTCTTCCAGTTCTTCATTGCTCAAGTCTGCAGCCCGTCCGGCATGAATGTGTTTCTCAGCGATCTTGTGCTCTTTTTCTGGGTGTTCGCCTCGATGTACGTTCGCTTCAGTGGAGGCTTCGCTTCGTACGCAGGCCTCGTGTCAGCTTTCATTGCAGCGGGTGTTCTTCTCAAGCAGACTGACGACAAATGTGGCTCCGTTGGAACCGCGTCACTTGCAATCTCGTCTTACTCGAGCATGGCACAGACTTCCGTTGGTATCCTTCTCTTTATCATCGTCGAAATGGCGCTCTGCCCGGAAAGCGCGACGCGCTTGCTCCGTCAGAACATCGTTCAGTCGATTGAAGAGCTCCAGACTGCGTTCACTATTCTGTTTGGCCACCATCTCGCGAGCACGAACCATCTTGACGAAGAGACGATGGAGAAGGTTCGCGTCATTTTGCAGGTCAAGGTGCCGGGGCTTCTCGCAGAGCAGTCCAAGTTGCTGACAGAGGCGAACAGCGAGCCGATGCTATGGAAACCGCCATTTTCATACGCAAAGTACGAGGCTATCCTGGACAGCTGCTACCGTTTGCTCAACAACAACAACATCCTCTTCAAGCTGGTACGCTGGTATGCTTACCGCATCAAGACGAAGAAGCTGGATACATCAAACAACGTCGACATTCGTAACTCCGACGGGCACTCTGAACGCACTCTCCTCAACGACGAGAGCACTCACCGTCGCTGGGTGGATGCAAGCAACAGGTTCCAGAGCTCTGTCGACGAGACGTTCGACACACTGCAGTTGTTGTTCGGCGAGGGTTTTATCTACGCCGACCAGGAGCAAACAGCTCTCTTCATGCAGATGAAAGAGGCGTTCCGCATTGCTGATAAGGATGGCAGCGGAGAGATCGATGCTGACGAAGTTGCGGTGATGCTGGAGGCCATCTTCGCTCAGGTTGGCGGCATGAATGAAGCTGAGATCCACGAATACGTCGTCCGTTTCATGGAAATTGTCGACCACGACAACAGTGGCAAGGTATCGTTCGAGGAGTTCACGAAGGCTCTTGACGATGGCCTAAAAGTCGAGGTTGAAGTTTACACTCGCCGCCAGCCCAAGGCTGCTGTGCTCCAGCAAGCCAACCCTCGAGAGAGGGGTCTTTCCGCCATCTCCGAGGAGCACAGCACTGACGACCGCAGCAGTGTCTCTCGATCACAAGCTCCGGTGACCACACCGAAGAACCCTGTCGGGACGATTACTGTGACCACACCTAAGCAAGGCCCTCCGCAGACTCCCAAGCGCAAGGCAATCACGTCGCGACTGTCGAGTGTCCACGCTCCAAGTTCTCCGATGATGCGTCGCCAGCACGATGTACTAAACATCTCAGACTTCAGCCTCGGCGAGATTGCCGCCCAGATGAAGTCGGCATATGTCGAGTGGCTCATGGAGAACAAGCGCTTCGAGAAGGTCTCGATGGAGGAGCTTCTGCTGCTCAACTGTCTCGTGAGCGGCGCCGAGGGCATTGCTCGCCACCTCACGGCCATCGAAGAGATCTGCGTGTCTCACTAGGTGCCGCCTTATCTTAACCAGTTCCTCATCGACTGCCTTCATAAGTACACGTCTTTCTTTTTGATCTTCCGTCGAATGCCCTCAGCATCTCAAGGATCGCAAGATCTCCTGTCTCGGAGAGTTTCAGAACTTCAACCTGGAATTTTGAATACCAACTGTTTGGATACACTGCAGAACTGGAATCTGGAGCTAGAGTTTCCAGTTTGTCCTTCCAGCACCCATCATCGGCAAGAAGAAACCAACTGACATTGAAGGAGACATGGCACGAGAAGACCAGTTTGGCGGAGCGATTCCGGAGCGACGCAGTGCGTTCCACGACGCGACGGTGCGCAGGATGACGCACGAAGGGCCTGGGAAGCAGGTCTTTGAGTTCCCATCGGATGGTGTGGCGTTCTCGTCGCGTTTCGACAGCGGCAGTCTGGCGTTCGTCGAGCGCGTAAGTGGCGACGAGTTCCACGTGACAATCCCCGAGGACGCGTCCGGGAGCGGCGTTTCGACTGGGTACACGACGTGGTTCTACTTTGAAGTGGCGGTGGATGCACGGAAGGCAGCCTCCGACAGTCCTGAGATGGAGAAGCCCGAGAAAGAGACGAAGAGGAGAACGCCTTCAGCTGTGAAGACAGGCGGCTCGCGAGAACTGACGATCACGCTGACTAACATGAACAATCAGCGCGGACTCTACTCGAACGGGTACACGGTGATGCACTGCGTGATGGATGCGGGATCACGGCCAGCAGAGGAAACGGCGGACGACGTGGATATGTACTTTGAGAACGAACGCAAGTGGATGCGGCTCCCAACACCAATCGATGTGCAAAACTACACGCACACGATTGTGAAGAAGTCGAATGCAAATACAAATAACAGTAGTGCGGATGAGGAGGAGGACGAGGCCGGTGGGTGCGTGGACACTGCGAAGGAGAGCGCGCAGTGCAAGACGGAGACCAAGATGAGGATCACGTTCACCCACCACGTCCAGTTTGCCCGGGAGCGCGTGCGGTTTGCGTTCTGCTACCCATACACGTATACCAAAGTCCAGCGACATCTTGCTAGTATTGATGCGAAGCACCAATCGGTCTCATCTGCTCCTGGGTCTACTTCGATTTACTACCATCGTGACATCCTGACGCATTCATTGGGAGGGATTCCCATCGACCTTCTGACGATATCGTCTGTGGACGACATTCTTGGAAGTCGTTCGCCATCGATTCCAGGGTTATACCCGGTTCAGGCGCATCGTTCGTTTGAGTCTGACGCAAACAAGAAGAGAACAGTATTCATTACAGCAAGAGTTCATCCCGGAGAGACCCCTGCGAACTTTATGCTCGAAGGCATGCTGCGCCTTCTCTTACATGAGACAGACGCCAACGCTGTCACCCTCCGTCGTTATTTTGTCTTTAAAATCATTCCGGTACTCAATCCAGATGGAGTTTGTCAGGGGTATTACCGCACAGACTCGCGAGGTGTGAACTTGAATCGAGTTTACGAAAACCCACAGCATTGCGACGAACCAGCAATCTTCGCAGCCAAAGCTCTCGTTCTTCAGACGGTTCAGCGATACGGGAGCTGTCGAGATAATGTCATTTATCTAGACCTCCACGCTCATTCGAATCATCGCGGATGTTTTGTGTACGGGAACAGTCTCGTCCCAGACAATTCAACAACGAACAAAGCTCGCGATTGGACCAGGCAGGTGCAGACCCAGCTCTTTGCCAAACTCGCGAGTTTGCATAGCCCCTTCTTTGATTACACGGCCTGTTCGTTTGACGTTGCCGACATGACTCGACACGACCTACGAGATAATAACAATGCAACTACTTCGCGAGCTGGTAGCAGTCGAGTCAGTCTCTACCGCGCGACTGACCTGACGTACGTTTACACAATTGAGTGCAACTATAATGAAGGCCGACGAAGACTTGAAGGGTCGACGAAGCAGACCGTTCGCAAATCCGAGCCAGTTGCTACCTCTGCAGATCGTATTCAGAGGCATGTCACAACACATGGCGGTCGCCTGTTTGTTAAATACTCGCCTGCGGAATGGATCGATGTGGGTATTGGCTGCGTAATTTCCCTTCTCGACCTGTTTCAAGTTGCCCCGGCTCGTTGTGATGGTCCAAAACCATTAGCAGCGTCGCCTTATCGGACGCTCGACGGCCTGAAGAAAAGTATCTTGTCTGATCTTAAAAGGCTGACGAGCTATTGACGAAAGATTCAAGGCCGAGTCTGCAAGCACCGTCAATGTCTCAAACATCAGCAAAGAGTATTATGCAGCAAAAGTCATCCGCGACAAATTCATTACGAATTACGCAAGCACAGCCACCACCGCCGATCGTTAGCAAGTACTGATGCCACTTGTGCAAGAGTTATTGCATGCAGTGGAGATCGAAAACCGCTTTCACCTCGCTCCAATCATCGGCTCGTGTTGCAGATGACAGCACAGATACCTCAACTTGCTTGACAAGGGAGTCATTGCCACTTGCGAACACACCAATCGTACCGGCAAAACTGGGAAATGACCGCCCTACCGTCTGCAAAAATTTGTCAATGTCTGGACGCATGGAAAATACCATAAGACGCTCTATGACGTCTGGTCCGGCGGTATCTCGGAAACTCTCAGCACTCTCGACATCGCCTCTGTCATCGCTAGCAATATCATCGACCATTTTTGTCATTGATCGCAATTTCTGTAGACCTCGAGTGGGTGGTAGTCTTTCTCGCGGTTGCTCAGCAATATATTCTGATGACTGTGCGTCGATATCCCGCTGACACTTGGTTACACAATCTGCCAAGATAGCAACGACAGTCGCAGTACCAACACATGCGAGCACGACCAAGATAACGTTGCGACACAAGCGGATGGGTGGAAATTCTCCTGAGGTCTGAGTTCGAAGAGCGAACCATTCAACTAGAATGCTCACAGGGACAGCAACTCCAATGACAAGCCACAAGGTGAGAGTCTTCACAAGTGGATGCGATAATGCTTGATGGAAGGGTCGTGATGACCAGCAGGTCAAACCGCGTCGCTTGACAGGACGCTTCACATCATTTGCCTGTCGTGCATCAATTGGTAATCCCCGAGTTTCTCGTTTCACTGCGGCATCGTCAGAGAGGAAGCTCGCCGAAGGGAGCCGCTGATATTTTAGGTCTTCGTGGACTGGGATCTCCGTGAGGAAGAAGCTAAGCTTGAAGTGGACTTCTAGCGGATCTAAGGCCTTGATGCGAAAGAAGAGATCTTCGAACTCCTTGAACAAGCATACATCTTTACTTGTCCAGAGAAGCCATACTTGACGACCGAACGCACGGATGCCATTCTTTTCAGGTGGGGTATCGATCTCCTCTAGCTCGATTCCAAACTCCCGCATGACTTTCCGGTCAAGTGGTGCGCTTGCTGCCTCCCACGCCTCTTGGTAAAGTTCCTCAAGCATGCCCATCACTTGAACAACTCCCATGTCATTGGCAATGAACACAAGGCACGAGTACTTCTCAAAGTGAAGGCGATGCGACGTTCCATAGAATCCATCGATGTAAACCACGGGTTGCTCTTTCATCGCATATGCAACTTTTGCCGTATCGTGGACACCCTGCACTAGTTTTGCGTCAGTGGTGCTGGTCCGACTGAGCTCAAGTGGTGAGTGAACGTAGAAAACGAGTACTCCAGGATTTCGACGTGGAGATGACGTGACGGAACAGCACAACCATTGTGTCCATGATACTTGTGGGATGTTGATATAAACGGCTTGGCCTGGAACAAACTCAGATGTCTTGGTGTCAGCTTGAACTACCAGACGAGTGATCCTGTTTGGAAGCGGTGCCATGTCAACCAGTTTCACTTGGCGACGAGAGTGGGTCCAGACTACAGCCTTGTGTATGAGAACCATGACAAGCGACGGCAGAATCCAAGCAATCGAACCCGGGTAATGTACACCAAAAGCGACCACGAAAACACCGCACCCCATGGACTTTGCAACGCTTGTGATTGCAGGGCTGACACGACGATCCAGCATAACCGAGACTGCGGCTATCAATAATGCGCCAAGCGCAATTTCGCCAAACACGCTAACGCCCATGCTCGGATTGCTCGAGATTGAACTCCATCGAGGGAAAAGTTGAGAGGATAAGGAGCCTGCGAAACGAAAGTGGATAATCATGCAAACAGCGTGCAAGATCGATGTCGTAACAACAAGAACGCCAAACCAACGCCGGTACTTCCTTGTCGTGTGTGGGGAGGTGACGCCGAGAATGTCGAGATAGACGATCCATGCTGAAGGGGTCTCAGCAGTGAGAACTAACCACACGAGGTTGAAGGTTGCATCGAATCCAAACGCTCGACCGACATCTCGCCAGATCTTTTCGCTAGGCGAAGAAGTCTCAGTCTTGTTCTTCAGCAGACTCAGGATGAAGATACAAGCATTGGAGAACAGAGTCAAGATGAGCAGCAAAACCTCTCCATACGTTGCGTCAACATAGATTGGCCTCCATGTTGACATTAGCACGGGCTTTCGACGCAGCAATTGCGGGGCTTCGCATAGACTCCGAAGATCCTTGCTACTTGAAAATGTGAACCACAGTGAAGCAGCAACTGCAGTCGGAAGCAACCCAACGAATAGCAAGTAGACGAAAGCAACTGCACTACGCTTGGCATCGATGTCCCCTTCAAAGGCAGGAATCGAAAAACTGGAGTAGAACCGGCGGAATATAAAGATCTGGATCGACTCGTTGTACCACGGGGTGAAGTAGACAAGAAGACCGACTATGTGGGCTGCGAGGCACAGAGAGATCGAACACGCTATCCCAGCGTAAAACACGCTCTTTCCAATCGCCGAGTGCTTGTATGCTGGCCGGTAGGTGATGCCCGAGTCCATCGAAGAGAGCGGATTTGCATCACCAAGAATTGCGAAGCTGGTATCGGGTGTCTTGTGGAACGGGCGATCGGCGCCAATGAGGATTCCCCCACCTTCACTGAAAGCGAAACTGCTCATGAACTCAGGCTGAGGCTGTTGTATCTTGGATGAAGCTGTTGATGAAAAATCAAACTCCCAGGGTGACGTGATGCTCCGGCTACCGACACTATCTTGGAACGTTCGAGGGCGGAGGCTTAGTGCGTCGTCTTCGTCGTCTTCATCGGGCACGCGCTTGAGCTTGATGCCGCTAACGTCGAAGAAGTTGCTCCCGTGGTTAGTGTTGAGATCATTGAGGTTGAGCATCGTCCACGCCACGCGGATAAGAGCCACAAAAGACGGAATGATTAGAATGGTGTCGTCTCCACTTGGGTGGCGCGAATAGCTTTTCACAAAGAAACGGAAGTGGCGCAAACGCGATGTGTGCCTGCATTGGCGCACCCCCTTGGTCCGCTTTACAACCACTGCTCCTCTCTGTCTTGTCGACCCATCCAGCTTGAATTCTTCTACGCTTATTCTTTGCGTCTTCGACGCTTTTTCGGCTGTCGGTTACACGCCGACATCATTCCGCCGAATGTGACATCGCTTGGCCTCATCATCGTGACTTGCACATCTCCCATGCTAAACGAAGCCCATCAGCCACAGAGCTGCTTCCACCGAGACATCTGCATAATATATGAAGTGCTTTTAGCTGCAAATTGCAGGCAAATTAGTAGATATACGTGTATATGATTCTCGCGGTGTTTTATAGTGTTGCAGAAGCACTTCTGGACAGTATGGGGCTGCCGCCGATGGTTGACCCTGAGTCGGAGTGTAAATGTCTTCTAAAGTGACGCGGCAAAGACTCTCCTTGCTGGATAATCCCGATGGCTACTCGAACTTCTTCAACTCCGCGTTACTCCACTCTTTATCAGCTGCGCCATTCTCAAAGTCGTCGACCATACCCTTGGCAACGGCGTGAGCTGTAATCTTCAAGGAGTGATGTTGAGCCAAAGGACCACCCATTTGCCGTTTGGCATAACTTACCGATGGTACAATCAGCATCCCAATCGACTCGACCGTGCGTGCAAGATCTTTTCGATTGAGCAAGCCAGGGCGGAAAATGGACGTGCGAGCAAAGCCGAGCGAACGCACCGCCGCGTCTGCCTCTCCCTTGGTCTGAGGGTACAAAAACCACGAATATTTCTTCGCGTTCTAATTCCAATGCAAACAGTAGATGATATGTGACCGTCCAAAAGCTCAACAGAGCAGAACGTCGATCTGAGCATCACGTACCGACGCCGAAAGGTGGCCAAAGTATGAAGCGTTTGCAGCCTTCGAAAGCTCAGTGAAGCGCGCGACATACTCCAGATCCACTGCTCGCCAACTCGCTTAGCCCATTACACGTCAAACAAAGAGGTGCCGCAACTTACCTTTACGGAAAGCCTCGGCTGATCCCGCATCTGACACACGCACAAGCATTCACTCAGTTTCACTTTTGGTCGAGTGGCGTGACTGCTCACCTTTGCGAGTCGTGCCTAGACAGTTGAACGCGGCGTCGATGTTATCGCTCTTTCGAACGTCTTTGTCGCTGAGCGTGTCGTAGTTCACCGCGCGCACCTCGAGCTTCGTGACGGCCGCGGCCTCGTCCAGCAGCGGGAAGGCCTTGGTCCACTGGTCCTGAGGGATCTCCCGCCGCGCGAGTGCGATGACCTTGGCGCATTTAGTGGAGGCGACGAGCTCGGCCACGAGGTCACGACCGACGGCGCCTGTGGATCCGGCGACAAGAGCGACGTACGATGCCATTGCCGCTGCGTGTCTGGTAGAGAAATGAATGTCTGACAGAGAAGTGCTCCTGTGAGTCTCTCAGTTGCAGGACTTGATGATTGCGACGGCCTCCAATAGAGAACCCCCTGTTACCCCGAACTGGGTGGGATTGGCCAGAAGAGAGATGAACCAGATGATTGTGTCTGCCAATGTGTGACGTGTGACAAAATGGCTACACCGTCGAGAGGTGGCGATCTGATCTACTCTGTTCCGCTCTCTACGCTCCGGTGCACTCGCCAGGCTTTGCTCACCCTTCGATATTCGAGGTTCGTGAGACTTACCTCGGACTATTGGATTAATAGCGATGTACATACTAGTACTCCCGTCCATGAGTGTCGACTTCTCCGGGCTCTGTAGTTGTGGATTCTGATGGCGATGTATTTGGAACTAGGTTGCGGCTTGAGTTGTAGCCGAGGATATCGTGACCGACAATGAGTGGAGCAGTGCGAAGTGGAGACGTTCGAATGATGTGTAGTTAGTATCCCTCGTCGAGTCGATGGCGACAAAGTTAGGCACAAACCGATGATACCAGGTGTCGTATGCGCGAGGCACCGAGCTGCTCGAGCTGGACGAACCCTTCACGCCGGAGGAAGTCTCGGCAGCAATCAGGGCGTGCCCACGAGGCAAGGCCAGTGGGCCAGATGGGCTGCCGAACGACTGGTATCGAGATAACGAAGAGGTTCTCGCAGAGATATTCGCGCCACTATTCTCGGCGTGGTTTGCAGCCGGAACAGTGCCCGACAGCTTCAAGGCGGCATCAGTCTACTGCATACCGAAGAAGTCGAACCCACTCTCCGGCCTCGACTACAGGCCGATCGCTTTACTCAACACTGACTACAAGATTTACGCGCGGGTTCTGCTCAACAGGGTCCGCATGCACGTGCCTAGACTCGTGGCCAACACGCAGTACGGGTTCGTGCAAGGCAGACAGGTCCACGACGCGATCGATATTTGGGACGCACTTCAGCGTCGCGCGCGGGCAGGTCACGCTCCGGCGACCGCACTGGGCGTTTTTCTGGATTTTGCCAAGGCCTACGACTCGTTGGACCGACAGTTTCTTCAGCTTGCTCTCCAGAGGCACGGATTCTCGCCGAAGCTTCTCCAAGCGGTCTCCGAACTGCGCCTGGGCACGACGGCGGCCTACATAGCGGAGGGTGAAATATCGGCGGCGGTGGACGTCACCACGGGCATTCGACAAGGCTGCCCCTTCGCCCCGACGCTGTTCATTCTTGCGGTCGACACGCTGTATGAGCTTGTCGACACCGCCACGGAGCTGTCAGGACTTGCCTTGACTGCATCCACCTCAGTGCGCGTAGTGGGCTTCGCCGATGACACTACGGTCTACTTGAGCACGCCGGAAGAAACGGCGGCGCTTCGGCGGCTTCTTAATCTATTTGCTTCCGCCTCGGGCCTCAAGGTCAACGTTGACAAGAGTGCCAGTTTATGTCTCGTTGACGCAGAGCACGCGCGGGCGCAGCAGGTCTCAGTTTTTCCTGTGGCTCCCGTACGGTAGCTCATTCGATACCTCGGGGGCCAAATCGCAACCTGCCCGGAGTCGGACACTGTTTGGGAAATTGCTTTGCAACAACTACTCCGCGCGCGACTTCACCTGGCTGCGATCAAGACCACCGACCTCCTGTAGCGCGTACAGATCTGTCAAGCGATCATTCAGCCCAAGGTACTCTACGTGGCCAGGCACGCTTGGCCCACGGCCAGGCAGCTCGATCGTCTCCAGCGCTTTTTGGATACGTACGCGTGGCATGGCTTGCTGTCAGAAGAGACCAAACGCGGCAGAGCCTGGGTGAGCAAGGATGTGACGCGAGCCTCACGCCAAGACGGCGCCTTTCAAATCCCCTGCTTGCGCGATGAGCTCCTACTGATGGCGGCTACAACGGTCCAACGATGGTCCAGCGCGACTGATGACGTGGCCGCCGCGGTGGGTGTTATCCTCTCCGGCTCCAGCGAAGCGCGCCTCCAGACCGCGACCGCAATTGCGCCAGGTTGTGGCCCAGCCCCTCCTCCACGGCTGCCTGCAACGCTCGCTTCGACCGGATACTCAGTGCTCCGAGCAGCGGTGTGCGTGCCATTCTCTGACGCTGAGAAGCAGGCCATCACTCCGCTGCTCTCGACGGCAGGTAGAGGTCCGCCGACGCACGTCCAATGGACGGATGGATGGTACCAGCGCGATTATTCGACGATGTACAGCAGCTCAAGGCCATGCGGAGCTTGCAACGCGAACGAGCGGGCCGCCTCAACATAGCGAGCTTACTACACTCGCAGATATTCGTGTGTGATCTGCTGCTCCATGCGACTGGACGGCCACTTCGCCCGACCGACCTCAAAGGGCTCGCGATTGGTGAGGCCTCGGTGACTGAAGTGATCGAGATACGGTGGCTTAACCACCAGA